>PVIH01023989.1:0-23717 GCA_004025045.1 Sigmodon hispidus
CAAATTATTCCAACTATTTAAGGTAGGACCCAAAGAGGAGAATGACACACTGAGTTCCGAGGTCTTTATAATTCTTTTGTGCCGTATTTGAAAGAAATCGTAGCTTCAGGTGCACAGAGCTGGCTGAAGGCTTTCATCAAAAGAGAAACTCCACCCATTGTCTCCAGAATCCCATAGGCAGCAGCTCCCATGTCCTGTAGCACATGGCATCTGACCCTGGAGTGAGGAATAAGCTGGCACTGGGCCTCGACTGCTCAGATTCGGACTAGATGGCATTCCTCGGTGTGCCATTGTGTGCCAATGCTTTCAGGTTCGGGGCACTGGTCTGGTGACTGCAGCTCCTGTGAGAAGTCACACCCACCTCAAACACCTCATGGATAGCTTTTCGGAAACAGTGGAAGTTGTAGTCTATCAAACCTGCAAGAGAGAGAAAGAGCCTGTCTACTCAGTGTCAGCCATGAAGCTCTCCACCATCTGAAAATCTCCACACTGCAAACTTGGTAAAGCAAGAATTCAGCTGCTAACACTCAGGGAGATTAAGTGTGGCTGGGCAGTGGTGGCATTCACCTTTAGTCCCAGCACTTGGGAGGAAGAGGCAGGTGGACCTGGGTATTTGAGGCCAGCCTGATCTACAGAGTGAGTACCAGGACAGACAGGGCTGTTACACAGAGAAACCCTGTCTCTAAAAACCAAAAAAGTAAAAAAATAATAAAAATAAAGTGGGAAGGTGGGTGCATTAATGAAATCTGAAGTCAGGGTGAAGTTCTTTCTACTCCCAAATTTCCCTATAGAACAGTTAGTGAGGTCTGCAGGAGCAGGCAGGCAGCATGAACACAGGTTCAGCAGGGCTTCAGCAGCCCACACCCATCTCTGGGAGGGGAGACTTCCTCTCCATCTGTTTAGAAACAGAACATCCACTTGCGATTTTGGGTGAACAAAGGTTTCTCTTGTGATAGAAAGGGCAGGTCTACATTTCCCCTTCACTTTTAAACACAGAACTTCAATTCTGAACAAGCAACTGATAATGAGCTTAAAACATTCCATTTCCCACCCTCCCCTGGGCTAGATATAGGCACTTGGCTTGAAATTCTGAAATTCCCAAACTGAACAGCAAGCTCTTCAATTCTTAGAACCACCATATATACCCGCTGGCACAGCAAGACCATCCCACCTGCACTTGTCCATATCAAACACCAAAAAGCATTGTGTGGCCTACCTAAACATCATGTGACCTTTCAGTAATTTAGAGCAGTCTGGATAAGTCATTGAGCACTATTGACAGTATGATATCAGATGTAACGTGTCAAAAGCAGCAGCATCAGGTCCACACTTTCAAGCATATGCTTGCTGGGGCAGAAAGCCAAAACACAACATATCAAAACAATCTGCCAACTAAAGAAGTCCACAGAAGGGAGCGCTAAATGCAGGCAGGGCAAAGCTGGCAATGGAAACCTCATGGCGGGGCTGAACTTTGGATATACTGGCTAGATTTCAGTCTCTCACTTTTGTACATGTGGACACATACACACAGATACAATCTAACAAAATTATTAAAACAAAAACAAGTTACCAAAGAAACCTGAATGTCTAGGAAAAGGTTCTTGACATGAAGATATCTGTCCAATCTGGCAACTAAATATGTAAAAATGAGATACCATTTCACACCCACCACCTGAGAACATGAGATGAAGCGTGATCAAGAAAACAACATGAGAGAGCACCCTCACAGTGCCATGAGGGTGAGCATGGAGAAGCCCTGGGGAGAGTCCTTTGCTCATGTGTCTACACATTCCACTCTTGCATTACTTGCCTACAGATGACACATGGACATTGGCTTTGGTGTGGGGTTCATTGCTGTCACTTGTTTGCTTATTTTTGACAGTCTGTCATGCAGCACAGGCTGGCCTCAAACCTATTAAGTAGCAAGGATGACCTTAAACTCCCAACCCTGCCTCCATCTCCCAAGTGCTAGGATTAGAGGTATGTACCACCATACCCGTTTATGTGGTGCTACGGATGATGAACCCACAACTTCTGTATGCTACACAAACACTCTAAAAATGGAGCCACATTCTCAGCTCATTTTGTTTTGAGATGGCATCTTGTTTTACAGTCCTAGTGTGCTGGCTAGTGTCATGTCAACTTGCCACAAGTAGGTCATCTGGAAAGAAGAAAATCTTATCAAGAAAATGCTGCTGCAGGATTCACTGTAGGCAATTATGTAGAGCACTTTGATTGATAATTGATATGGGAGGGTCCAGCCTCTGTGGGTAGTACCATCCCTGGGCTGGTGGTTCTGGGGTCTATAAGAAAACAGGCCCCCTCAATGGTCTCCTGCCTCCAGGATCCTGTCCTAACCTCCCTCAATGATGGACAGTGATTGGAACTGTAAGTTGAAATAAACCCCTTCCTCCCAAAGCTGTTTACAATGAGGGTGTTTGATCACAGCGATAGAAACCCTAAGACAACTAGCTGGCCTCAAATGTACAACAATCCTCCTGCCTCTGCCTTTCAAGTGCTGGGACTAAAGATATGAGCCATTATATATGACTTATTCATGGGTATTTGTAACAAAATTAGTTGTACCTTTAAAATAATCTAAATGGGAGCTGGGCAGTGGTAGAGAATGCCTGTTATCCCAGCACTTGGGAGGCAGAGGCAAGTGGATCTCTGTGAGTTCAGGTCAGAATGGTCTACAAAGTGAGTTCCAGGACAGCCAGAGAAACCCTGTCTCAAAACACAAACAAAAAAAGGTTCAGCAGCAGCAACAACAACAAAAGGCTCAAACAGTGGGAAATCTCAAAAATAAAGGATACATGTTGCCAAAACTAACTTTAATTCAGCATCATTTACACAATACTGTTTAAGGATAGCTCTGAAATGAAAGAGTAAATTATGCATAGAAAATAAACAGCACCCCCCAAAAAATATGTAGATCAAGAAAATATACAGAAGATGGTGGTTGGATGTCATGCTAGCTCTTTTCTTAACTATGTGAATGTGTGAGGAGTTTGTGCACCAGAATGCAGTACCCAGAGAGGCCAGAAGGAATCAGATCCTGGAGCTATAAGTGGTTGTAAGCTATACCACCTGGCTGCTGGCGTCATCTGAAAGAGCAGAAAGTGATCTTAACCACTGAACTACCTCTCCAGACTCTACATGGTTTCTTAATATCAAAAGTAAATACACATATTTTCTTTAGTATGGGAAAAATTATGTATAAGTATTTTTTTTAAGGCTCAAGCAGAAGAATGGGATTTTTTTTTTTTCCTTTTTGGGGAGGGGGAATTTAAGATAGGGTTTCTCTATGTAACAGCCTTATCTGTACTGGAACTCTAACATTCAGAAGGCAGAAGCAAAGACAGGGAGATCTCTGTGAGTTTAAGGCCAGCCTGGTCCACAAAGTGAGTTCTAGGACAGCCAGAGTGGTTAATAGAGCAATCATGTCTTGAAAGAATAAAAAAGAACTGATAAAAAATTGATGTGAGCAATGCAGAAGAATTAAAAAGAAGACCATGAAACCCCATCTATGGACTAATCTACAAAGGAATCTTAAAAACACCAATTACTTGACCATAAGACATTGACGTTTGAACATGAGCAAACAGCATAACGCAAGTCAGAAGCAGGGTAGGCATGAGTCAGAAGGAAAAAGAAGATGTGGGAGGGGGTCATCATCAACCAATGATGACTGCCCACAACAGCCAGAACACTGTCAAATACTGGAGCAGAGATGTCTCACTAATAGGTCCAAACATGGCACTAGACCATGAGCTCCAGAAAGAGTTTCAGATGTAAATTTTTCAGTTGTAAACTGATTGGCCCAAGCCATGAACTAGGACTGGAGAGGCAGCTTCACCGGCAAAAGCACTTCCCATGTCAGCCTCACAACCCAAGTTCAATCCCAGGAGCCACTCTCAAGCCATGAACTGGAAGAGCTGACGTGAAGAGGAAGAGGCAAGCAGAAGGATCTGACTGTGAAGAACGTGAGACTAGGAGAAAGACAACCAGCCAGAAGGAAATAGGAGACAGAGAAATACACAAGGTGAGAGAGAGAAGAAAGCTGTGACCAAGGACACATGCTCCAAAAGACTCGAGAGCCTGCAGAATGAGTAAGGCGGAAACTAGAAGAGACAGCTGAGGACTGAGGACTGGTCAGATTGAATACAAACCACAGAGAAGAGCCAACAGAAGTCTAAGGAGAGAGAGGGGATGGAATAAAAAACCTTGATGTAAAGCACAAGGCTACATATAGATAGACAGAAGCATAGACGTATTTAAGCTGACTTGTAAGATAGCCATTGGTACTATGGTGCAATACTGCTCTCAAGAACTTGAGAAATCATATCAAAAATGTAACTTAACAATAGCTTTTTAGCAGAGTGTGGTGGCCCATGCTTTTAATATCAGCATTCAGTAGGCAGGTGGGTTTCTGTGAGTTCAAGGCAGGCCTGGTCTACATAACGAGCTCCAGAACAGCCAGAGTGCCATCATAGAGAGAGACCCTGTCTCCAAAACAAAACAATAGCCCAAAAACAGCTCTGCAGGCTGGAGATGCTCAGAGGTTAAGTGCTCTGGCTGTCCTAGCAGAGGATCAGGGTTTGAGTTCCAGTACACACATGATGGCTACAACCATGTTACAACTCCAGTTCCGGTGCATCTGATACCTTCTTCTGGCTTCTGTGGGCACTACATACAAGTGGTTCACAGACATACATGCAAGCAAAAATACTCACACATACAAATAAAAATTTAAAAAGAAACAACTAACTCTTTGGGGGCTAGAGATAGAGAAATGACTCAACAAAGAATGTTTGCAACTCTTGCAGAGGACCCAAGTTTGGTTACCAGCACCCAACAGTGGCTCAAAACCATCTATAGCTTCAGTGTTCCAGGGGATCCAATAGCTTCTTTTGTCCACCTCAGGCTCCCATACAGTGTGGTATATATACATACACTCAGGCATACACACATACATATAAAGTTTGTTTCCTAAGACAAGGTTTCTCTGTGTAGCTCTGGCTGCCCTGGAACTGCTCTGTAGACAAGGATGGCCTTAAACTTACAGAGATCCTCCTGTCTCTGCCTCCTGAGGGCTGGGGCTAAAGGTGTGCATCACCACTGCAGGCTTTTTTTCTTTTTAATGATGGTTGACAGCACCCTATAATGGATCCAGTTCCAGGGGATCCTATGCCTTCTTTTGGCCTCCACTGTGATACGTAGGCATATATTCAGTCTCGTGCACACACACAGACACACAGACACAAAACAGAGCAAAAATATAAATTTTTTTAAAGGAACAAAATTTAAACAATGAACAATAGATACAAACAGCTTTAAAAAAAAAAAAAAACAAAACAAAAAACAAAAACAAAAAAAAAAAAACCTTCATTACCTTTTCGTTCAAAGCTTTCCTCCCTAAGGATGCAAACCAGTGCCAAAAATTTAGTGACTTCCTTTAAATAAAGGACAGTTGTATTATTCAGCTTGATAATGGCCATCGATTCTTTGTCATAAGCACTTCCACTTCCGTCTTCCTTTAATCTGGTTTAAAAGACAGCAGCAGTTATTACAGGTCTCCCAACCAGGCATTCTGCACAGGAGCAAACCTTTCCAGCCCATCCCCAAAGTCTTTTGAGAGAAGCACTTAACTACACTGGGTCAGCCATCACTTAGGGTAAGATTCCTAACACCACCCAGGAGCTTCTGTTAACAGCAAAGCTGTGCATATTCCTGTCACTATTGTAATCAAGCATTTAGAGACAAAAGTGACAATGATATAGCTCTGAACCACTGATATTTCCAACATCATGCTGGCCAGGCCACTTGCCTGCCCAGACTCTGCCCTGCAGGCTCAGCTGGGGGCCTTCTCTCCCACTTCCCTCAAGCTACATGACCACTCAGGACCTCAGGTGGCTACTGTAGGATATATATTCTACATGCCAATCCAATCACACATTTTCTCAGACATCTTTTGTTGTTTCCTTAACTGTGGGAATAATGCTATAAATATTTTTCACTAGCATTTGTTTAATAAGGAAGGCAGGACACAGAGGTGGGGCTATCAGACTAGGAGAATTCTGGGAGATAAAAAGAGAGCAGAAGATGAGAGCCAGATGCAGAGGAAGATGAGAATGCTGAACTGAGAAAAGGTACCAAGCCACATGGCTAAACACAGATAAGAATTCTGGGTTAGTTTAAGAGTGAGAGTTAGCAAGTAATAAGCCTGAGCCATAGGACAAACAGCTTAAAATAGAAGTCTTTGTGTGATTACTTGGAGCTAAATGGCTGTGGGACTGGCCAGGTGGGACACAGAAACTTCTGGCTACAAATGGCACCCAAAATGGGATTAAAGGCATGGGTCACCACTCCCTGACCTTCACGACTTGACTTTGTGGATGGCTCTGTCTAATGATATTCCAGACTATCCTTATTAATTATATAATATCACTATACTTAGCACCCCCAAACAATCAAGAAAAGTCATTAAGTCTACAGAAGACCAATCCTAGCCAGAGAGAGGTAGGAGCTATGTAAAAATGAGCAACTTTAAACAGTTTGCTGGCTGGTGAGACAGCTTATCAGGCAAAGGAATTTGCTGCCCAGCCTGACAACGGGAGTTCAATCCACAAATGGAAACATAAAAAGGACTCCTCCAAGTGAGTGTCCCCTGACCTCCACATGTGGCACCATAGCATGCATGCTCCTGCACCTGCTGGGGATTAAGAGTTGCCCACACTGCCTCTTTAGACTGGAAACATGGCCCACTGGTTAAAAGCACTTACTACCCAGCTTTGATTTCCAGCACACACATGAGACAGTTCAGAATCCTGTCTCCAGTTTCAGCAATCTGATGAACATGCTCTCTGGCCTCCGAGGGTATACTTAGACATGGTGCACATAAACTCATCCAGGAACACAGACACATACTCATAATAAACACAATAAATCTTAAAATAAGTATTTCTGCCTTTCAAAGAAGGATGGAAGGCACCAGCACTGAAGAGTGTGAGGAGAGACAACAGAAAATTCAAGGTCAGCCTGGCCTAAAATACTGTTTCAAAGAAAAAGTAATTTAAAAAGTATTTTTTAAAAAGGTAAAGCAAACATAGTAAGAGGGAAATTCTTCCAACAGGTACCTGGAAGGAAACAATGTTTCCCTCCTGTTTTCTCTTGTCTTTACCATCTCATGTATTGTTTACATGAAGTAGAGCTACAGTTTAAACTACTCTAAATCTTACAGCTTACCTTTTCATACATTAATTTTATTCACACAACAACCCAGAGAAGAATTGTTCCCCTATTTGATCACTTTTACATGGAGGGGGGTGAGAACCACGGGACAAAATATAGCAATCTAAATACAAATAAAGTCATAAAACTCTAGTTCATAAAAGTAACTTAGGGTTTAACTCAATGCCAAGCAGTTTCCAGTACCAGAGCATCAGGGAATCTGAGCCATATGCTTTAAGAGTGTAAGAGAAAACTGCTTCCTCCTGATGGAAGAAGAGGAAGTGCAGTGCTCTGTGCTGTCAGCTGATGGCCAGAGGTCAAGGAGATCCTATTCTGTGCCACACAGGAAGTGAGAGCAGGCACCACTGACAACAAACAATACGGACATACATGGCTGGACCCACAGGCAGAAGTTCCAGTTTCTAGCGTGGAGCCCCATGATTTTGAGTCACACACTAACATGAGAAAGTCTGTCATATAAGCTTGATGACCTCTGCTCAATCCCTGGAACCCATGTTAAAGTAGAAGAAGTGACTCTACAAACTTATCCTTTGACCTCCATGTGTGCCATAGTACGTGGACACACACACACTCACACACTCACACACACACACACACACACACACACACACACACTCACACATCTGTCTCAGTTTTGGTTGCTGTTGTTTGTTTTTCTTCTTTCTTTCTTTCTTTTTTTTTTTTTTTTTGAGACAGGGTTTCTCCGTCCTGGAAGACAGGCTGGTAGACCAAACTGGCCTCAAACTCACAGATATCTGTCTGTTTCTGCCTCCTAAGTGCTGGTATTAAAAGCGTGTGCCACCACCACCAGGTAATCGAATAATCTTTTTAATTAAAAAGAATGTTAAACACATTCTTGGCTGGGGACACAGCTTTGTAAGCCCTTACTTGTAGAGCAAATGCAAGTCTACAAGGGCAGAGAGAATAAGAGAGACATCTACACAGCTATTCTTGTCTAAATTAGATTTAGATGATTAATAAAGTTAAAAAAAATGTGCTGATATCCTTAAAAAGTGGGTTTTTGTTTGTTTAAGGTGCTTGAATTGGGGATATAGCTGGTTTCTACCCCCAGCACTACAAATGGACACCTGTAATTCTAGCACTTGGGAGGTGGAAATAGGAGAATCAGAAGTTCAAGGTCACCCTCTACTAAACATATCAAGCTAGCTTGGGCTACCTGAGACCCTGTTTCAAAAAAAAAGGCTTAAGCAAGTATGCTTATCTAAATTTCAGGCAAAATATGTCCAAGCAGAAGCAGGAAGGTCACAGCCAAAAGGAACCAAATTTAGAAGCAACACACCCTAAAGGGATTCAGTTGAGAGGAAAGGGAAGCTGGCTATTGCTGAAATTCTCAATGAAAAGATAGTAGCAGATATCATCAGATAAAAGAATGCCAAGTATTAACCACATACACTTCTCCTGTGACCCAGCGTCCTGTGCATTCACTCCCACTTACACAATTCATCCATACTGACAGAGCTTGCAAATGAAAGCTCTAAAATATAAAAACTAGTATTAGGGTTTTGTTTGTTGTTTTGTTTTACGGTACAAAAACCTGGTGACAGGGCCAGAAAAATGACTCTGGCTTGTAAAAGCACTGGCTGCACAAACCCAACATCACAGCCACCTGACAGGAGGGGAAAGGTGAGGACCAAAAGTTCAGCAGAGGGTAACTGAACCTGGAATCCACTGCCCATAAGAAACAAGTAGACCCTGTCTCGGCAAGGCAGAAGGGGAAAACCCACTCCTGAACATAAAACATAAATAACAGCTTGAAAAATGTAAAACTAGCTTATAAAATTTTGATTAGTTTTCTGTTTTTAAAGCAACATATTCTAATCATCTATTTTTAAGAACGGAAAGCATGAAAATTTACTGAGTAACAGACCACCTCACTTTTATTACAGAAACTATTACAACCTAGGACCGCATATAATGAGTGAAAATAGACAGAAATAGACAAGATAAGGTATTCCAGTCACATGTACACAGACAGAGGATGGGCAGGTGCACTAGAAACACAAAGGATGAAGGCTCCCTTGGCATTCTGATGTTAATACACAGAAGAAAGAGGGCTAGTCTACAAATCATTTGGTTTTGATGTTTTATAAATTTCTACATAGAGTTTAGGGAATGTCGGTATGGAAGAGCTTGTATTTGAGAGACTTAATTCAGAAATCACATGTATATGTCAAATATTTGATGTGCAAGTCTTTCTAAAAACTAAAATTCTGATTTTTTGTGTGTTTGTTTATTTGAAACAAAGTCTCTTAATAATGTAGCCCTGGAATGCTTTCTGTAGACCAGACCAGAGATTGAAGATCCAATTGCTTCTGCCTCCCAGGTGTTGAGATTAAAGGTGTGTACTACCACCATGCCCAGCTAAAATTTTGATTTTTTTATTTCTAAAGACACTGTTAAGATTAAGAATCCCTCATTCTACCAAAAGTAGTGGTATGTGCCACTCAAAAAGCAGAGGTAAAAGGATTTCTGTGAGTTCAAGGCCAGCCTGGTCTACATAATGTTTTCTAAACTACTTACATAATGGGTATGGCTACATCACAAAACCGTCTCAAACAAACAAACAAAACCCAAAATCCCCTCATTTCATGAAACCTGATTTTAAATTAGGAAGTAACATTTATTTAGACCATTTTAGTGGGTTTTATTTACTGAGTTTGGTTAGAAAATATGGCTGCCTTCAACTTCTGATCCTCCCAAGTGCTGAGATTCTACAGATGAGCAGTCTCACCTGGGGGGTTCAGACAATCTTGGGAACAGTTTGAGAAAGAGTTTCACTTTGTAGCCCTAGCTAGCCTGAAATTCACTATGTAGACCAGGCTGGCCTCAAACTCAGAGATCTTCCTGCCTCTGCCCCCAAAACCTGCTCCCCAGACCATTTTAAATAAATTAATCTAGTTGGGTTCTTTTGTTTAAACCTTGCCAAGTCCCAGGACAGAGAAGTTAGTAAACTATCTCTCTGAATGTCCAGCTCACAGAGATATTGTGATCTAAATCTAAACAATCCTACTGCAGGCTGCTGAAATGAAATAGCTTAGGGGCGAGGGTACTTGCCACCAAGCCTGACAACCTGAGTACGGCTGCCCAAATGCTGTTCTCTCACATCACATACCCATGCATTTAGACTCACACATACAATAAGGAAATAAATGTAATTTTTAAAAATAAAAACTTCTCTTTTCACTCAGTGTTAAGCCAGAGGAAGGAATTAGGTAAGTTTTCCCCCCAATATGGGATCTTGCAGAAATGTGTAAAGCACTTACCCATATATACAAGACACATCAATTACAACATCAATCATGTCACAGCAAAGCTCATAAGACTGCATATCCACAGGGGAACTGTCTGTTGCAATGTAGATTTTGCTGACAACATCAAAGAGAAAAGCTTTTTCAATACCTGAATTCTTGGGGGAAAAAAAAATTGGGTAAGTTCAGTTTCTTTTAGGAATCACAATCTGTAACTTTTTAAAGACCTTAAATTACTGAAAATTCTTCTTAATTTTAAAAGTAATATTCCCTGTGGTTTTGTTTTTATTTTTATTTTTTATGGTTGAGATACTGGATTTAATAAATGCTCTACCGATGAACTCCAGCCCAACCCTTACCCTTCACATCACCTTAAAGTCACAATTAAACACCAAAAATAAATGATGCTTGGTCGGGAGACTTCAGACAGAGTCTTACAAGGCATACATCTTAATCCTCCTGCCTCTGTGTTTTGTGTGATGGGATTACAAATGTGCAACACCATACCCAGCAAAAATTCATTATTAATTATTACTTTTGTGTGTGTGTGTGGAGCTAGGAACTGATTAGGAGTTTAGGAACTAAAGCTTTCCACATGCTAAGCCATGCTTGACCACAGAGCTACAAGCTACACCCCAACCTTTATGAAGATGCTTTTAACTAAGGAAGTACAGGGAACTTTACCTAAAAAACAAACCAAAACAAAACAAAAAATCAGAATAAAACAGCTCAAGCTATACTTTATCTTACATGTAGAGTCACTGATCTTCAAGTCTTTTTTTTTTTTTTTTGAAAATTAAATGCAAAAACATTTAACAATGACAGAATTGGAAACTATATCAAAGTAAATAATTCACTTACTGATATAAAAATATTTAATAGGTTTTCCAAAGTTGGCAGTTGTGGAATGAGTTTCTGTACTACCTTACTGAAGGCTTCAAATATTGAGTGGTCATAGATGCTAGTCAAATAAAAGCTGAAAAATAAAACACAAGATGGTTATTTCACAAAATAAGTTCAGTAGCTACTGTTATAATGTCTTAAATTTCAAGGTCCTTAGTGTTCAAATGTGCCTGTCTACTATCCCCATTATTTCTGATAGAGAATTTCCAACCTGGCTGTGTCAATCACCTCCTTTGCTGCATTACACAGAGGGCAACTGAGGGAAATCCAGAGAGTGACATAAGCTTTGCAAACCACCCCTTAAGGCTTATTTTCAAGGCTCAAAACTGAGACAAAAGCCAACACCAAAATTCATGGCAGAGACAGGGTCATTTGTTTTTATTTATTTTGGTTTTTTAGGCAGAGTACCTTGGGGCTCAAACTCCCTATATAACTGAAGATGACCCTGAATTAATAATCTTCCTACTCCCACCTCCTTGAGTAAAGCTGGGATTATAGGCTTTTGTCACCACACTCAGCAAAGTAATGTGGCATTTATTAAATAATACTAATACTACTTGTACTAAAATCTCACCTCAAAAAGTTCTTTCCTGCCGGCCTTGGCAGTATAAGCCTGTAATCCAGCACTTGGGAAAAGGTAGGTGGATCTATCTCTGTGATTTTTGAGGCCAGCCTGGTCTACACAGCAGAGCTCCAGGCTGTTACTTCCTCCCCCACCAGCAGCCCACATACACAGTAAACCTGTACCTGGTACCCCTCCGCCATACTTTGTTCTTCAGAGCACTGGTAAGTACTTAAACCTCCATTGTACATTTCTTATCAACTGTGTCCTTCTCAATTGTAAGCCCAGGGAGAAAAGCAGCTGTCAACTCCCTCACAGTTGCAAGCCCACTGCCTGAACAGTGTTGATGAGGATTTTCTGAGTAAACACCTGACCTCTTCTGAATAAGTGAACACACTGGTCCGTAGATTAGGTAATTAGCCTCAGGAGGAGGGAGACCTATACAGAGTAGGAGTTGAACTCTAAGTGGATTACAATGAAGAAATCACATGCAGATTTAACAAAACACAAAACTGAGAGAAGGGACCCTTAAATACTATGGACAACCATCTGGATTTTTCATTGAGGACATTTAGTTGTATTCATGAAATATTTTATATACACATTACCACATCAGAAATGAGATACAGGTGATTTAAAGAAAATTTCAAGGAAGAAAAGTAAGAACCTAATCAAGAAGAGGCTCTACTCTAGAGGTGAGAGTATCATGGAAAGTAAGACCACATGACTCCTGACACTAGCAAGGAAAAGACGTTTCAGTGTTTGCTTTCAGCCAAACATTTTGGCAAGGTTAGAGTTCTCAGGACCTGTGAGGATTGAAGATGGTTGGAGACACACAAAACCTGCAAGGAACACACAGATCACATTCATAAGCTAAAACATTTCCTAGAAATGGAAAAACAAGCTGCACCTAATCCATAGAACTGCTGGTACTAAATAGAGGCTTGGGATATGCTGGGGGTAGCTCAAGAGTAGAATGCTTGCAGAGACATTACACAAGGTCCTGTATTCAACCCCCAATACACATAAATAGTAAAAGTTTGATGCGAAATTCTACTGAGGCTAGCAGGCTTAGTGTAAGGCCTTCTGAGTGCAGGGGAAACCATGGGATAACCCGGAGAGCTCAGCAGGAGTTGACAGGGGGTGGAGAGGATCAGAATAGTTCCTCACCAATACAAGGAAGCACATTTTAAATGCTAGGGGAAAATATTAACAGATCCCTAAGATGGAGGGATTCTACTTTCTCTTTAAATACTTATGTACTAAGCAGCCTTGGTTGGCCTACTCCAAATCTGCAACGCTCCTCCTGCCTCTGCTTCCCAGGTGCTGCTATTACAAAGGCACAATACGGTGCCCAACTCTTATAAAGACTCAACTTTATTCTTTTTAAGCATGAATTACCTGTGTTTTAAAATTTTAATCTAAGAGGGTCAATGAAATTTTCCCTACATTCCCTACAATGTTTTCTAGAAACTACCTGAAAGATTCTACAGCCTAAGGCCCAGAAACCTTAGGGATAGGAAAACTGGCTTGAGCAAAGAAGGAAGTTTGTCTAATAGAGCAGAGAGGGAGAAGGAAATTAAACCTGCATCTCCTTTCTGCTTCCCCTTAAGCTGTTTTTATGATCAAGTGGACATCCTCTTTGTACTTATAAATACTCACTTCTTCCCATTATCACAAGACATACAGTAACACTCCGCATATGCTTTTAGAATACAAATACACAAAACACATAACCACCAATCCAAATTCGGTATGTTTTTGATATTTAACCATAAACCAGCAGTTCTTCAAACTCAACAACAGCACTATGTAAATGTAGAAGACAAACCTACCTGACTTAAGAGTTCCTAAGGAGTATAAACTGTATAAAAGCTAAGACACACTAGAGTTAGTGCATACTTGAAAGTGTACACTTTAAAAAGACCCAAACTCTAAGTTTCACAAAAATTATGACAGATTGCTTGCACAAAGCCAAGTGGGGTTAAGTGAAGAAACCAAGAGGGGAAAGTCCCAAAGCAGACTCATGCCATGAGGACACAGCCTGATTCCAGTCCCTGGAGATGAATTCGCAAGAGCGCCAATGGAAACATGCCACATTACTTCAATCATCAGGAACATGAAAAGGAGGAGAGTAATTACTCAGTAACACAAAGCTTACAAAACAGCTTGGAATTCAACAAAGAAGAGACCAAAAGGATCAGAGAATCGGGGGAGGGTCCACCAGTCACAGAAGGCTGGTGTGTGTAATGACAGAGATGGGAATACAGTTACAGGGCTCTCATATCAAACACGCATGTTGTTACCTAAGATGGAGCTTTTCTAGCCCAGCATCTGCAAGGTCATCATTGGCCCTTTGATGAATGTCCCTCTGTGTTTCTATTTTGTGATCATCAGACAGACCATCAACTTTGTGAATAAAAACCTCAAAATTCATGTCTGGGTTAACTTTGTAGGCTTTAGAGACAGTAATGTGAAGTCGTGTTAAAGCCTCCATGTAGTCATCCTGAAAGTCAGAACAAAATATTTTTATAAAACACAAGTTACAAGTTAAGAAAGCCTCAAACCACTTCTTTCCCCAACCACAGAAAATAGGCTATTCTAATTACTCATAAATATTCAGATATGCTGACATATAACCAGTAAATAGTTCTTCAATTTCTTAAAATAGAAAAATCAAATACCAAGTCAATGCTTGAATTTTTAATGTTGTTACTATAAAGAAAAGAAAGGCAAAATGCACATTTGTTCCCAATAGAACTGTTAAAGTAATCCCAGCTCTGCCATTTGACAGGTGTGTGGATCTAAGCAAGTTGCCTAAACCCTGACCTCAAGTCAAGTATCTATAAGTGGGAGTAACTACCCACACAACACTATAAATGAGATCGTGTATGAGAAAGCACTCACTGCAGAGTTGAATCACTCAGTATATCCTACAATGGGAAACTGAAGGGTGGGTAGGGACACAGTCCAACTATCTGACTGTCAGCCACATACTGGGCCCTCAGCATATCTTGCTAGATTAAATTCTACTTAAACAAATCAGGAAAAGTATAATGGACTTATTTCTCATACTCTTCCTTCTATTCATTGAGGTGACTACTGTAATAATTAAAATACAACAATATCTACTTAACCAATAAAAACAGAAAACCAGTGGGAACTATTCACTAACTGGGGGGTCAAGTGTAAATGAGAGTCTGGCACTATACAATCTGACAAGTCTGCTCCCAAAAGCCCCTCTGCAGCTCATGACTTATACTGTCAGGGGATCTACTGGAAAGAGAGAAACTCCAAACACATGACAAAGAAATAATTTTCCTGTTTCTATATCTTTTTGCCACCAGAGAATAGAAGCACACAACATTATGCCTAACTACCTGTGCATCAATGACATATATCAATGCTCCTGTGCCCCTGAAGATCATTTCGTAGTCAAAGGTTGGGTCAAAGAAGTCCATCTGTCCAGGAAAATCCCAAATCTGGAAGTTCACAAAGGAACTATTGGAAATGTCATCTTTATAAATCTTGTTTGTACTTTCCAAAAACAGAGTTTCATTGGGTGACATCTTATGAAACACCACCTGTTAAGAGAAACAGAAACAATTTCACAACTGTTTAACTGTAGAATTTATATTAAAAATCCCATGGCGCTAATAGTGAAATTTTGACCAGTAAAAATTTTTTGATTAAAAAAAAACCAAATAAATAAGGTAATAATTGGATGCTACATCACTGGTAGTACCCTCCACTTCTGACAAGAGACACAAGCTAGCTTTCCCCTATCCGGGTCTACTGCTCTAACCGTGTCACTGCCAGTAGCAGCATCTGTCTCTTATGCTCTTTCCACGTGTTTGTTTTTTCATTTTTGGTATTTATAGTTTTTGATTCTTTGGGGTGGAGAAGTTTGGTTTGGAAAAATTCAATCCTCTGACCTTTGCCCCCTCCAGTAGTGAAATTACAGGGTCATCTTGCCAGGTTCTGTTGTGTTTTGTCAAAGATTTAAACTTGTCAACATCTGCTT
Organism: Sigmodon hispidus; assembly: GCA_004025045.1. NCBI lineage: Eukaryota > Metazoa > Chordata > Mammalia > Rodentia > Cricetidae > Sigmodon > Sigmodon hispidus. The sequence goes on from PVIH01023989.1 coordinate 16,013, forward strand.
TAAGAGCATGAAACTATTCTAGATAAAATTTAAGACTTCGTGCTCATTCAAAAAATAACACAAATACCTTAGGCTCTAAGGAACAAGAAAGAAAAAACAATTAATTAGATCCTACCCTCAATGAGTTTATAGTTTTTTACAGAAAGTAAAATTGTCCAGAGTGAGAAGTTGACAGGCCTGTGGGAGAAATGAAGAGGCAGCTTCAGGAGAAAAGAAATGGTAAAGACACAAATTGGTAAGCACCACAGCAGGAGCAGGAGACTCGTGTGCTCAGAGGATGGACTTGTCTACCATGCACAAAGCCCTGGCACCAAGTAAAACCTAGCATGGTAGCTCACACCTGTGAGCTCAGGCTCAAGAGGTAGACTCGGAATCAGAAATTCAATCAAGGCCAGCCTGAGAAACACGGGAGCAGGGGAAGGAAAAGAAAATCTGCAGGGCTAGAGATGTAGCTTTAAGGCTTGCCTGATATAATCCTAACACAGCAAACTTGCCTCTCGAGTAAGGCAGAAGAAGAGAGAAAAGTCCTCACAGGTCTCACAGTGAGGAGGAAGGCCCTGTGTTCAAGCCTAAGAACCACCTGCATCTTTCCCCAAAAAAGCCCAGTTTTTGACACAGACAGGAGAACTAAGGTAAACAAAACTACTGTCCAGCAAAGGCAGGAGGAGGGAGGTAGCTACTTAAAAACCTTCGTGTAAGTGTGGAACAGGGAAGGAAAGCTGAGGGGTCAGTGACACCAGTTTTATCAGAAGTCCAGTCTGTTTGTAAAGGAGTTAGTAAATGAAAAAAGCCAACCCTGCCTCTATTTCCCAGCTCACTAAAAAGAAACAGCCTCAGGCAGAACCAGACAGTAGTGGTGCAGGCCTTTAATCCCAGCACTTAGGGAGGCAGAGCTCTGAGTTGAAGACAGCCTGGTCTACAGAGGGAGTTGTAGGACAGCCAGGACTACACCGAGAAACTGTCTCGAAAGCACCCCCCCCCCAAAAAAAAAAAAAAAAAGCCTTAGGCATTCTACTCTATCTTGATAGACCCAAAGTGAAAACAAATGTACTGATGTCTGTCTGCCGGGAAACATTTATCTCCAAAAATCTTTGTGAGCAGTTACAGGGGACTGTCACCTGTTAATGCAATCACCGGGCGGCAAGAACTAAGTAGACGCAGTAATGGGAACCTCTCCCCAAACGTTAGACAAGTCTTCAACAGACTAAAAACAAAAGGTACTCGGATGCTCAGTGTCTTTGCCACAACTCTTTCTGGATCTGCTTCAGCCCAAAGCTTGGAAGGGGATTCCTTGGCTCAGGCACCTACGTGAGATGCTGCGGGAGAGCACGCTCACCAAGTTCTCCACGTGAGAACCGGAGAGGACAAGTTTCCTCAACGCCACCGGGTCTGCAGGCGACCCAGAAGGCGGAGATCTAGGGCGGTGCCCGGCACCTGCCTCCACCCTCCAGCCAGCGTCGCCTCCTCGCCCTGCACGGCACTCGGCCGACAGGGTCGGACCTGGAGGCCCAGGTTGGGGACCCTGGGCGGCTTGCGCCCAAACTCCGTGATCGCAAGCGTGGACCGTGCGCCGGGACGCAGGGCCAGGCCGCCACCCTCTCGGGCCTCCGGAGCGTCCGCCACTAGAGCGCCGCGGACCGAGCGAGACGGAGGGCGGGAGGCTCGGCGCGGGGCGCTCACCTTCTGGATGGAGGACTTGCCGCTGCGCCGCAGTCCCATAAGTAGGATCCTGGGCTTGGAGCTGTCAGCGCCGCCCGGGCCGCAGCCCCCGCCGGCCCCCGCGCCGCCCCCGCCGCCTGCCGCTGCCTCCTCTTCCTCCTCCTCCACACCGTAGCCGAAATCCTTGGGGAATGAGTCCGCTGCTCCGTAACTGCCGGCCAGGGGCGTCTCCTCCGCCCCGTACTGCAGGGACATGGTGCTGGACCGCCGCCGCCCGCGCCCTGACAGGCCAGGCCGAGCCAGGCCGCCGCCTCCCCTTGCCGCCGCTGTTGCCGCCGCCCCCGGCAGCCGCCGCCGGGCCCGCCCCCAAGCCCGGCTCTGATTGGACCGTCGTGGAGAACTAGCTCCCTATTGAATGAGCGGACTGCCACTCCAGAGCAGCAAGGTAGGTGGCGTGCATCACGTGCCTGGAATCACCTGACTCGCAGCGGCTGGTGGGGGTGGGGGGAGGAGTCACGAGGAGATCGGCCCGGCCGCGCCTCTCGTCGGTCCCTGGGCCTTCGCCCCGGGCGCATCCCTCACGCACCTCCGCCTGCCCTGCGCGTGTCGCGCGGCTCACCGCTCCCCGCCTCAGGGCTCCGAGAGCACCGCAGGGAAGACGCTTCTGAGTGTCTGGGTAAGAGCTCATTCCCCCCGCCCCCTTCTACGGTTGCAGCTGCCCAGCTAGTATTTATGCCTGCCAGGTCCTAGGTACCACCCGGTAGGTAGAAACAGAAACCGAATTGCCCCTGCTTGGTTAACAGAGATTGGACATCTAAGTACAGATTTTATGTGAGAAGGCCATGTGCACAGATGAACTCCTGAACTGGGTGAGGAAGTCCCCGGGAAGTAGTGTGAGAGCCGGTCTTGACTGATGATGCGTTTGGGATGTACGAAAAGTGTATAAAGTAGGAGCCCAGCGAGAGGACAGAGTCCCAGTAATAACGCGCTAGCTGGGTGCCTATGAGGAAAACAAATACGTGCATGCTAAAACACCTCATCTTTCTGCAAGCAGATCGTTGTTCCCACCCAGTCCAAATGCTCCTCCACTGTCCCTAGGAACCTAGTACTGCATCATCTTGGACTTCCTTTTGATTAGAGACCAGAGAAATTAGGAATAACGAAGGCAAATGCTTGCTGCCAAAGTATGCTTCAGAAAGTCTAATGAGAATTTTCACATCTCACGCTCCAGAAGTGGCTATTTGACAAACCTTCATGTATAGCTCTGTACACTTAAAAGGAGTTGGGGGTAGGGGTCTTGGTTTTACAAGATGACTGTGTTGCTTGCAGGGTCGGGATGAAATTTGGGATCTTTTGTGTATGCTAGGCAAGTTCTACCACAGAGCCTTATCCCCTCAGAGGGACTTACTTGATTGTGGAGAAAAAGGTAAGCCCATGTAGGACTGGTGTTATGCCTGATCCTAGAAGTTTAAGGCAAGATATATCCTCGGAGGTCACCACAACCTCACCTAAAAATTTCCAACTCCATAGTATCTAATAGGCGGGCAGAATGTACATGCACATGTCCCTCACTATCTATCAAAGACTGCCTAGAAGACACCCCTAATCCCACGAACAGATTGAAAGACTGTCACGTTTCTTACATAGGCTATTTGCATGTGAAACTATGCACACAACTCACTTTTTATATCAGCTCTGCATTAATTCTAACACCCAATGCCATGACATGGTGTCTTAGCTAGGCATGATAGCAATGATACATACCTGTAAATTCTAGTACTTTAGAGACAGATGCAGAATCCCCCAGTAAGTTGGAAGTCAGCCTGCTCTACACATCAAGTTCCTTGACAGCCTGAGTAGAAACCCTTTTTTAAGGAGTCATGAGGGAGTGTTTACACTGTATTGCATATAAGAGCAAGAATAAAGCCTACATATACTCAGTCCAATCCCCCTCTCAAATTTCCAATCCAGTTGGCTGACTCCATGGATTCAGAGAACCAACTGTTTGCCATAGGAAATCAGATTTAAGGGTAGTAGAGATCAGAAGACAGCCTCAGATATTTTCTTACCAAACACCTTGGTTTTGGGGACAGAGTTTCTTCTTTGTTATTTAGCATTGTAAATGCAAAGCTAGCTAACCTGCAAATATCTGGGCTGACTCCTGTCCCACCTCCCATCTAAACAGGAGCATTGGGATTACGGACAAATCTGATCAATTTTATGTGAGTTCTGGAGATTCAAACTTGAGTCCTCACATTATCTGACAAGTGCTTTTACCCACAGAGCCATCTCCAAAACTCCATCTGTTTAAAATTGTATTCTGGGGGGCTGGAGAGATGGCTCAGCGGTTAAGAGCACCGTCTGCTCTTCCAGAGGACCCGGGTTCGATTCCCAGCACCCACATGGCAGCTAACAACTGTCTGTAGTTCCAGTTCCAGGCAAACACTAAGGCAAATAAATAAATAAATAAAGTTTTAAAAAAAAAAAAAATTGTATTCTGGGCTTGAGAGATGGCTCAGTGGTTAGCACTTGGTGCTCTTCTTACATTCATTCCCAGCACTCATGTGTTGGTTCACAACTATCCAGACATCCATACGTATGTCCAATGTCAGGGGATCCAATGCCCCCTTCTGGCCTCCAAGGATACCAGGCATACACATGGTAAACATACATACAAGCAGGCAAAACACTCATACACCTAAAATGCAAATACATTTTTATAAAGTTTCTTATTCAAGGTGTTGGGGATGTAGTTGGTCAAATGCTTGCCTTTTATTTTTTAAATGAAACTCTAGCTTCCATCCTCAGCACTGCATACCCCAGGCCTGGTAGCACATGCCTATAATCACAGCACCAAGGAAGCAAAAGCAAGATGACCAGAAACAAGTTCAAGGCTATTCTCTACTATCGTATTATTAGTCATTCTCAAAAGAAGTTTCAGACCAACTGCCATCCTCCTCAAAAGCTAAAGAGGAACAAGAGTGGTCATTCCTTCATAACAGCTCTTTTCCTATTTAGTCTTCTGAACCTCTCTGTCCTGCTATCCTCAGCTTCCTCAGTCTTTGCTTCTACAGTACTGTTTAGTAGGACTTTGATGTTTGTACTGTTCAGGATAGTGCTTGCAGGCCACATGACTGAATGCTGCAAACACTGCTGCTGTTGCCGTGATTGAGGAACTGAGGCTTTGTTTTCAGTTAACTGCCCTGTGTAACTGGTGACAACCACACTCAAAAACTCAGCCATGTTTTCACATCCCTTCTCCCTACTGATCATTCTTCCTTAAAATGCATTCAGGCTTGTCAGCATCCCTTAGACACTGGGCACCAACAGAGTAACCAGCAGGGCTTTCCATTCTCTAGGTGGAAGTTTAGGTTTCTTTGAAATACAAATGACTCACATTAGCAATCACTAGAACTAGTATTTTGTCAGGAACCCTATTCACTAAGCTTGTGTAACTACATTTTTTTAAGCCAACCTATAACTTGATATTTTTAACTTTTTTGTTTGTGCCCAGCAATTTAGGTACTCTAGCTTACCAAGTTAAAACCTGTTCCAAAGTAGTCTACCAGCCAGCCTTTCCAATTCTGTGGTATTTTCAGATGTGGCATTACTATAACCAATCTTTGGGTAGCCCTTTACAGTTTGCAAGGCACTTTCATAACTGCTGTATTTAATCTGATCCTGACAGTGACCTTGTGAGGTAGGTAAGATATGAAAGTACACACACGCATATTTTAGGTGAGACAGGATGTTACATAGCCAAGGCTAGCCTCTAACTTACTATGTAGTCAGAGATGACATTAAAAATCCTGACCCTCTTTGTCTCCAAGTGCTAGAATTACAGGCATGAACCATTCATCTATTCAGAACTTTATTTTATATGCATTGTGTGCATGCAGGTGTGCACATGTAGAAGGACAATTCATAGGAGCTGATTTTTCTGTCACCTTGTGAGATGGGATTGAACTGAGTTCTTTAGGCCTCTGCCCAAGCACCTCTACCCACTGAGCTATGTATGTAGTCCTTTATTCTTATTTTACAGATGAAGCAGCTGAAGTGTAACAGGAACTGACTTACATTTTTTGTTCCACTTAGCATCACCTTGTATACAATCCTCATTCCAGTCCTTGATAGAAAGGGGCTCATGCACTGCTTCTGGAGAGGACCCGATTTTGGTTCCCAGCACCCATGTCTGGGTGGCTCACCATGCCCGATGACCTTGAAATCTCTAATTTATAAAAAGGATTTGTTCATTTGTAGTTTGTTTTAGGGTTTTTTTTTTGGGGGGGGGAGTAAAATCTGAGTACTTTAAATGTGTGTGCATGCATGCCAGAAGAGGGCATTGGATCCTACTATAGATGGTTGTGAGCCAGTATGATTGCTGGAAATTGAACTCAAGACCTCTGGAAAAGCAGCCAGTGCTCTTAACCAGAGCCATTACTCCAGCCCCAGGCCTTTTAAATTCTTAAATATCAATGAATGGCCCAGTTCCACTTACAAGTGATAATCTTACCCACGTGCTGCAACTAATGTGCAAAGGGATGGCTCAAGAAACAATCACAGACCAGCTGACCAGGCTGGGCCTCGTAGTGCACACCTTTCTTTAATTCTAGTACTTGGGAAGCAGAGGCAGGAGGATCTTCAATTCAAGGCTGTCATCTACTACAGGCCAGGCACAGCTACATTTAGTTTGTCCTGTCTAAACAAATAAATAACAATAATACCGTGAGAGGGAAAAAAAAGACTGCCATAAAAAGAAATGTAGTTGTCCGTTTCAATAAAATGGCTATGGCTAACACACAAACTGCCTAAAGAAGCTGAGCCCCTCTCTGGAAAGTCCCCATGAGGCCCTGTTTTGCTATTCCTACAATTCTTAGCACATTGTAACTCACCTGGTAGTTGTTTACATGTGTCTCATAATAAATGAATCTTTACCAAACCAGCACTTAGCCCCATGCTTTCCATCCAGGAAGCACTCAAATTGATAAAAAGAGAATCTGTCTAGCTGAATGTTCTTCTAGTAGTAGCTGGCTACCCTCCAGAAACAAACTTGTGACTGGAAGAAACGCAGACCACTGCCACAATCCTGCCAACATGGCTGATTACAATGTCCTTGTAAATGCTTGGTCAGAGTTTCCAGCAGGTGCCAGTGCCTCAGCTAGTTAAACCAGCTTTGATTGGATATATGCTGTGATCAAGACAGGCTCCCTAACAGTAGGTTCACCAGGCATAAAATAGAAGGACTTCAATGTCTGTGAGGAAAGTAAGTGATCAACAACACATCTGACTGATTCTTCCCAGAGAAAGGAGAAAGGGCCAGTTCTAGTGGAGAATGCCTATAATCCCAGCATTCAGAACTTCAAGGCCAGCCTGGGGTACACCCAAAAGAAAGAAGAGAACTAACAAAACAAGTGGCACTTTAGCATTTACAAATCTTTCATGTACATTATCATCTCATTGGACCTCACAACAACCCTGTGAGGTAGGCAGGCAGCACATGTTCTCATGGTACAGACAAGACGAGGAAAGTGAAACAAACTCCAAGCCATTCACTGATCTGCCCAGGGGTCTGTAGTTAGCAACAAATCCATATAAACATCAGTCTTTGGCCTAAAAGTTCAGTACCCAGCCTCCTCTTACACTCACCCTACCTACTTCACAGGGATAATAAAGATAAAACTAATTCAAGGCTAAAAAAATACCTTTGAGGGGGAAAAGCACTACATAATTACATATTATAATCATCTGTGACATAATAGTTCATCCCCCTTCCCATCCCAGCTTGTGCGTGAACCCAGAATTTTATGTTCTCTCTCTCTGTGCTCAATCAACCAAGGAACTAAGGCGGGGTAAGAGGATAGTCCTGTTGTAAGCTATATAAATTACAGCCAAAGCAGCTGCAGCAGTAAGCAAACAGAAAACAGCAGACTAAAGCACAAAGCAAGGCAGCATTATCAGATGGGCATGATTGCATAGGAGGAAAACGTGGTGTCAGAGTCCATACTGGCACACACAGTTATCTAAGGCAAAGTGGTGGCAAGGAAGA
>PVIH01023990.1:0-23716 GCA_004025045.1 Sigmodon hispidus
TCAGTGGTAGAGCCCCTGCCTAGAATCCCCCAGTGAGGGGCTGGGGTGTGGCTCAGTGGTAGAGCCCCTGCCTAGAATCCCCCAGTGAGGGGCTGGGGTGTGGCTCAGTGGTAGAGCCCCTGCCTAGAATCCCCCAGTGAGGGGCTGGGGTGTGGCTCAGTGGTAGAGCCCCTGCCTAGAATCCCCCAGTGAGGGGCTGCGGGTGTGGCTTAGTGGTTCAGGTAGAGCACCTGCCTAACAAGCAGGAATCCCTGCGTTCAAGCCCTACTACAAATACACAAAGGAACATGCACAGATAATAAGGAGCCAAGGCTGTTGGAGAAAGGCTTGGGATACCTTCCTGCCTTGACTTCTCTTGTTTGATGGCTCCCTAGACCCTAGCTGGTTGCCGCACGGCCCAGATCATGACCCAGTACTGCGTGGGTGCCAACTACACCTGGTTGCTGGTGGAGGGTGTGTATCTGCACCATCTGCTGGTGATCGTGGGAGGCTCGGAAAAGGGCCACTTCCGCTGCTACCTCCTTCTCGGCTGGGGTGAGCCCTGACTCCCTGCCCTTCCACCCTTTGCCCAGCCCAGCACATCTGGGCTCCCCCATTGCCCCGCCAATCCGCATTGCCTCCCCTCCCACCCCGTCATTGTGGAAATCCGCGGGTCTTGGGCCTGAAAGGGGCTCGTGTGCACGCTGACAGCTGCGGCGGGGTGGGGGGCGGGGATCGGGGTCTGCACAGGGGCCCCCGCGCTTTTCGTCATTCCTTGGGTGATCGCCAGGTACCTGCACGAGAACACACAGTGAGTTGCAGGGTCTAGGGGCGGGGCCTGGGTTGTGGGCGGAGCTCTGTGGGATGGGGCGGGGAGAATGTGAGGCGGGGGAGGGTCTAAAGAGTCTAGGAGCTGGGAAAGGTGGCTTAGGAGACCTTCTGGAAGCAGGGTGGGTGGTTGTAATGGGATGTGGGTGGACCTTAAAGAGGGTGGGTAGGGCCTGCTGATGGACCCTGCCTGATTCTGTATGGCTGGGGGTGGGGGAAATATTGTGTCTCAGTTCTACCCTGCCTCCTCCAGGTGCTGGGAGCGCAACGAAGTCAAAGCCATTTGGTGGATCATTCGCACCCCCATCCTAATAACCATCTTGGTAGGGCCAGTCTCGCCTCCTCCAGGCTGTGCTCAGGGATTTCCCATTCTGGGGACGCGGAGCGCCAACCTCCCATCCCACCCCAGAGCCGAATGGCTTCTGGCTCAGTGTCTCTCTCCTCACAGATCAATTTTCTCATCTTCATCCGCATCCTTGGCATCCTTGTGTCAAAGCTGAGGACACGGCAGATGCGCTGTCCCGACTACCGACTAAGGTGAGGGTTCCAGCGGGGAGGCAGATGGGACTGGGTTCAGGGGTAGGGACATGGTACCACCAACACCCTCTCTTTCCAGGTTGGCTCGTTCCACGTTGACGCTGGTGCCTCTTCTGGGTGTCCACGAGGTGGTGTTCGCTCCCGTGACGGAGGAACAAGCGGAGGGCGCCTTGCGCTTTACCAAACTGGCCTTTGAAGTCTTCCTAAGTTCCTTTCAGGTGCTCAGATGGGATGCACAGGCTCCACCCTCCCACTTCGGACCTCTCTTTCCACCAGGGCACAGCACTACTATCATGCATCACCCGTGGGGTTTCATTCATTCATTCATGCATTCATCATGCGAGCATAGGACAGAAAATACCCAATTAGGATTGTCTTGCGCTGGGAAGGCGGGCAGGCAGTGGGGATGGATAGTTATAGAGGACCATATAGCCTTTGCCAGCACTGCCTTTGGGTGAGGAGCAAAGACTGTGGGCTGGGGCAGAGTTAGTTTCTGGCACTTGCCAACTTAATGGATTCCTTTATGTTTGGATGGGCGCTAGAGTGAGACAAGCCTAAAGTACAGCATTTAAGGAAGTAGGTCTTTCCAAACTATGAGGCCAATGCTGATGCCACCCTATCCTGATAGGCCCCACTGAGCCCCAGTCTTCTCCTCTCTAAAATGGGCACAGTACCAATCTTCCTTGGGAGAAGAGCAGACTGTACACTTATTTAGTTACAGCCAGGAGCTAAATGGCTGGCCTCCTGTTCTGCAGGAGACAAAGAGCAAACATCCAGTGTAAACAGCCAGTCACACGTCTGGGGCAATGTTTCAGAAGGAGCATCCCTGAGGCCAGAGGGCACCTAGCATGAGGGAATGGGAAACTGAGCAATTAATTCCCTGAGGCAACTTTACTTTGTAATTTGTCTTTGTATTTTTCTCCTGGAAGACGAGGTATGGGGTTTGAATTTGATTTTGATAGGATTGTAGAAAATCACAAGGAATATCTTTTTGTTATTGTTGTTTTCTTTTTCTTTTTTCCAGACAGGGTTTTTCTGTATAGGCTTTTTGTAGCCTGTACTGTTACTCTGTAAAGAAGGCTGGCCTCAAACTCAAAAGATCTACCTGCCTCTGCTTCCTGAGTGCTGGGATTAAAGGCACGTGTCACTATTGCCTGACATAAGAAACAGCTTTTCAAAAAAATATTTTTATTATATTATATGCATTCGTGTTTTGCTTGCATGTCTGTAAGGGTGCCAGATCTTGAAGTTAGAGACAGTTGTGAGCTGCCATGTGGGTGCTGGGAATCGAACTCAGGTCCTCCAGAAGACCAGTCAGTGCTCTTAACCGCCGAGCCATCTCTCCAGCCCCAAGAAATAGCTTTTTTTTTTTTTTAAAGAATTTTAAAAATAATTTTTATTTATTCATATATTTTATGTATGAACGCTCTATTTGCATGTATGCCTACATGACAGAAGAGAGCATCAGAGGGCCGGAGAGATGGCTCAGAGGCTGAGAGCACTGGCTACTCTTCCAGAGGTCCTGAGTTCAATTCCTGACAACCACATGGTGGCTCACAACCATCTGTGATGAGATCTGGTGCCCTCTTCTGGCCTGTAGGTATGCATGAAGACAGAACACTGCATACATAGCAAATAGTTACATCTTTTTTTTTTTTTTTAAATAAGGTATCGAGAGAAGAGAGCATCAGATAACATTATAAATGTGAGCCACCATGTGGGTGCTGGGAATTGAACTCAGGACCTCTGGAAGATCAGTTAGTGCTCCTAACCCCTAAGTTATCTCTCTAGCCCCCCCCATGAGAGATATCTTTTTTTTTTTTTTTTTTTTTAAAAAAACTTTATTTATTTATTTGCCTTGGTGTTTGCCTGGAACTGGAACTACAGACAGTTGTTAGCTGCCATGTGGGTGCTGGGAATCGAACCCGGGTCCTCTGGAAGAGCAGACGGTGCTCTTAACCACTGAGCCATCTCTCCAGCCCCGAGAGATATCTTTATAGCCCATATTCATAATTGACTTAAAATTAATTAAGCCAGGCCTGGAGGCTCAAATATAATCTATCTCCAGTTAGCTAAGCATGAGCTATCTTCAAGTCCCAAAATTAATTAATTAAAATCTTATTTTTTGTGTTTATTGATGTTTTAACCACATGTGTCTTGCACCATGTGCATGCAGTGCCCACAGAGGCCAGAGGAAGGTGACTGATTAATTTCTGATGATTTTGGGTCATCATGTAGGTGCTGGGAACTGAACCTAGATCCTCTGGAAGAGCAGCAAGCACTCTTAGTGTCTGAACCATCTCTGCAGCCTGAATTAATTAATTTTTTTTGAGACTACATGATGTTTTTACCATGTAGTCTGCATGTCCATTGAACTCTGTGTAGACCAGGTGTCGTCAGACTCACAAAGATTTGTCTGCCTCTGCCTCTCAGTGATGGAATTAAAGACATGTGCCATCACACCTGGTTAAGCACTGATCCTGAAACTCACACTCTAGACTAGGCTGGCCTCAAACTCACAGAGATCTGTCTCTGCCTCCTAAAGTACTGGGATTAAAAGCATGTGCTACCATCACTTGGCTGCACTACATTATTTTACACATAAATACCCCAATCCTTCCAGCCACCACCTTTATTTTCCATGATGAAGAAACCGAGGTTCAGAATAGTTAAGTAGCTTGCCCGAAATGTGGAAAGCAGGGAATAGGTTTCCATACACAGGATGCTCAACTTGCGCGGCACTGTTCTCAGCCTCGGTGCAGAGCAAAGCAGGGAGCTGGGAGCCAGTGAGCAGATGCCCTCGGTACCTAGCACCAGGGCAGCAACAGCCACAGTACTTTGGGGCTGAGATCTGATCACTTTTGTTCTGGCAGGGCTTCCTGGTGAGCATGCTCTACTGCTTCATCAACAAAGAGGTAGGAGAGGCCGGCCCGCCCCGCCCCCTGGCGGCCGTGCCAGGAACTGCGCCGCCCTGAGTGCCCCGCGTTGCAGGTGCAGTCGGAGATCCGCCGGAGTTGGCGCCACCGCCGCCTGCGTCTTAGCCTTCGCGATGAACACCCACGATTGCACACGGGGCTCGACCCTCGGGCCATGCCCTCGAGTTCTGCACCCCGGGAGGCACCCATCGGCAGCGTCTTGCCGTCTGGCTCGCTGGACGTGCCGGGAAACGAGACCTTGGAAAGTTACTGCTAGGAACTGCTGGGCCACGTGTGACGCTTTTGAGCCATGTTTGAAGAGTTGGCCGACAAGATTCCAGGCAGGCAGGTGGGATAGCATGTGAAAGGGCCCTGAGAGCAGGAAGGATGGAGGAAGGTTTCCGTGGTTGACTGGGCCTGCAGACAGGGAAGAAGTGCAGAAACGGGGATTTCATCCCAGCTGCAGTGAAGATTCTTTTTATTTTATGTGTACGACCGTTTTGCCTGCATGGATGGATGGATGTGCACCACGAGCATCCCCTACGACTGGATTGTTGTCAGCCTCCACGTGGGTGGGGTGAACTGAACTCTCTCTCTCTAGCAAGAGGAGGGGCTGTCTTCTTGGTTCTTTTGCCACACAGTTGTCTGCTCCACAGAGACAGATTATTAGGGGTAGGCTGTGAGTTGGGAGCCCAGGGAGAAGAATGCAGAGGTGGCTGGGCTAGAAGGGAGGCCACAGAAGGGTGAGGAAGATTTGCTGTTGGATCTCAGGAGAGGGATCAAAAGAGACTGCTGTGACAAAGTGAGGTAGATCAAAGGGCTCCTTGTTGAGTGGGGAGTGCATTAAAGTGCTCTTGGCCTGTGTTTGTAGGAGACACAAGGGAGCTGAACATTAGGATCTCAGAGCTGCAGGTGAAAACTGGCGGCAGAGCATTGCAGCCTGGTGTCTGCTGAATCCTGCACTGAGTAGCAGATCCACTGCTGCCACAGTCAGGACACACCCTTCCACGTTCCAGACAGGACTGGGGGAAATTTAGGGATGCAGCCTCACTGTGGCTGGCCCACCTGCCTGTGTCCACATACAAAGCTCCTCAATTAGTAGGGGGTGCTGTATTTCTCCCAGGGTCCCCAGAAAGATGTGCCCCATAGCTAACACTGCACCTAACCCCTCAGGCTTTGGCTGCTGATGGAGTTGGGGATCTTTGTAAAGCAGGCATGGGAATCAGTTGCTTCTTTACTACAGAGTAAGAGATAAAGACCAGGCTGGAAAAGGAGATGTCCTGGGCATGTATGTATGTGTGTGTGTGTGTGTGTGTGTGTTTGTCTGCCGCAGATGAATCAGGAGCCACAAGAAAACATGAACACCACATTGCCACTGTGCTCTTCCCTAAGATAATTTTGATTGGAAACTATTTAAGACATATATACAAACTAAAGCTCTGTGTGTGTGTGTGTGTGTGTGTGTGTGTGTGAACCTGCTGCTGCTTCCCTAGAAAGGCAACACAAAAAGCAGAATGGAACAAGAGGTGGGACCCGTTTAATCCCAGCATTTAGGAGGTGATGGTGGGAAGTGGAGTTGTAGGTCATCTTGATGGAAAGCAAGTTGGATGTTCGAACTGTGTGAGACCTTGTCTCAAATAAACAGCAAAAGCAGCAGAAACCAGCCTAGTTCATTTCTTAGTTGGGCTACAAATTCCCAGTTTGTCTGTATTGTTTCTCTTCCCGGGACCTGTATGTTCAGGCTGCACAGGACTCTGCTGCAATCACTCCATCACTGCCTGATTCAGTTGTGGTTGGTCCATCATGTCTGGCTGCTGCAACCCTGAGAGACCTCTGCATTGGCTTTCATCCCCAGAAGGGCTTATTCGAAAGCAATCAAAGGCAGAGGCAAGGCTGTTCCAGGATAGCCTTGCTAAGCTCCAGGGTAGTTAGGGCTAAAGTGGGATCACATCTAAACTTTATTTTATTTATTTATTTGCCTTGGTGTTTGCCTGGAACTGGAACTACAGACAGTTGTCAGCTGCCATGTGGGTGCTGGGAATCTAACCCGGGTCCTCTGGAAGAGCAGACGGGTGCTCTTAACCGCTGAGCCATCTCTCCAGCCCCGTGGGATCACATCTATAGGGAAAAGTGGCCAGTCAAAGAAACCCACTCTGGTTCTGGACCAGAGCCAGTGAAATATATTTATTCCTGAACCCAGAACCAAAAAGAAATGTGTCCTGGCTCTGAAACCAGCACCAAAGAAACACACTTTAGCCCTAGAATCAGAGTCAGTGAAAGATATGTGCCCTGGCCCTGAAATTAGAACGCAAAACAACCCCCCTCGCCCCATCCTCTCCTACCCTGGGCTGAGACAGCCACCCTCTCCTGGACCCTTCTCTCCCAATAAATCTCTCTTTTTTTTTTTTAATGTTTTCTTTTTTTTTTTTTAAACTTTATTTGTTTATTTATTTGCCTTGGTGTTTGCCTGGAACTGGAACTACAGACAGTTGTTAGCTGCCATGTGGGTGCTGGGAATCGAACCCGGGTCCTCTGGAAGAGCAGACGGTGCTCTTAACCGCTGAGCCATCTCTCCAGCCCCCAATAAATCTCTTGAATGAGGTTTGGGTGAAGATCTTCTTTCGATAGAGCAGCAGCAGCGGAGTCTGGACAGAGATCAGCTGAGGGAGCAAGGTGTAACTTTCCCTGGCTGAGTTTATACTCCCTGAGCAGAGAACAGTGAGCAGCGGAGAAGCAAAGCCTTCTGTTCTTCTGCCGTTGGCCACTCTTATCACCGTTGCCCAGGAAGCCTTCCCCTACTAGAGCAAAGCTGTTAACACTGGAAAAAGCCTTTCCCTGAAGCAGGGCTGTAAGCTGCTGCCTAGGCTTACTGTGGCCTGTGGTGTTCATTGGCTCCCTGCCTGAATACTATCCATTCGAGCGGCAGTGCTCAGTATGTCTGGGCTCCTGACTGCCAGGATTTCTTCCCATCTGAGCTACACAAACACCTGCAACATCCCTTCTCCAAAAATAATTTGGTCAGGAAGTGGCGATGTATACCTGTAATCCCTCCATCCTGGAAGCCGAGGCAGAAGTGATGCAATCTGATGCCACCCCAGGCCATATAACAAGATCTTGTCAAAACCAGAAAGGGCCAGGGGAGGCGGCTCAGTGGGCAAAGTGCTGGCCACACAAGCCTGAGGACTGCAGCTCCAACGCCCAGCACCCATGCCCGTGGGATAGTGACTGAGGAAGCTTCCTGTGTGAGCCTGGGTTTCGTATGTGCACACATACCTATACACACGTGAACATACATATACACGCATACACATACTCCCAACCACATGCAATTAAAATCTAGACAGAAGCACCTTTTGGACAGCCAGATGCCCAGGACTGCAACCTTTACTGTCTGAGAGTCGGGGAAACAATTTCCATGTTTGCTAAGTAGTGCTCAGGGCGCCTGGAGCCTGAGACTTCAAGGCTGATCCAATCCTGCTCCTGGGCTTCTGTGTGGACTGAGATTGCCTACTAGCTTCGCTGCATAGCTTAACTTATTATTTTGTCTTCTTAAGACAGGGTCGGGGCTGGAGAGAAGGCTCAGTGGTTAAGAGCACTGACTTGAGTTCAATTCCCAGCATCCATGTGGCAGCTCACAACTGTCTGTAATTCCAAGATCTGACTCCCTTACACAGTTATCCATGCAGGCAAAACACCAATTCACATAAATAAAAATAAATACTTAAGAGAGGGTCTCTCAGTGTAGTCCTGGATGACAAGAACACACAGGTGTCCCCTGGTACTGTCACCCACTTCCCCTGTGAGGAGGAGGAGGGTTGGAGGGGTGCTGGTAGGAACTCCCCCCACAAAGGTCAGCTGAGCCCTAAGTAGTTTTTGCGGGTCTGGAGGCCCCACTCCCAGGTTCTTAGCACAAACTGGAAGGGGCTAATTAGGGAACGATGCTCCTGGGGCAGAGCGGTGCTCCGGGGCAGAGCTCTCTCCTCCCTGGCCCTGCTTCTCCTCAGCCCTGGAGAGCCTTGCAGAGCATGGGAAGTCAGGAGCCCAGGCTAGCTCCTTTCCAAATGCGCTTCCACAGAGCCTTCTTTAGAGATGGTCTCACTATGAATTCACCGTGTAGAGCTATGCTGGCCTTGAACTTGTAGTAATCCTCCTGCCTCAGCCTCTCAAGCTGTGGGGATCACACCTTCCGTTTCAGGCTGTTTTGTTGTTAGCTTTTGGAGACAGGGTCTCACTGTAGCCTGCTTGTCTTGGAACTTACAATGTAGACCAAGCTGGCCTTGAACCCTCAGGTCTCTGCCACTGCCTCCTGGAGTATGTAGGCCATAAAGATCTTTGTTTTGTTTGAACAGGGTTTCTCTGTGTAGCTCTGGTGTCCTGGAATTCACTATGTAGATCAGGCTGCCCTTGAACCTACATAGTTCCGCCCAGCCAGTACCTCCTAGGTGCTGGGATTAAAGGCATGTACCACCACACCCGACAAAAAGATCCATTTTTAATCTATGTGTGTAGGTGCCCTAGGAAGCCAGAAAGGGTGGTGGATGCCCCTGGCTATCTCACCAGCCCCAGCTGCCTATCTTGATGTCCCTTTATTATTTTCTTTTTTTTTTTTTTAAACTTTATCTATTTATTTATTTGCCTTGGTGTTTGCCTGGAACTGGAACTACAGACAGTTGTGAGCTGCCATGTGGGTGCTGGGAATCGAACCCGGGTCCTCTGGAAGAGCAGACGGTGCTCTTAACCGCTGAGCCATCTCTCCAGCCCCCCTTTATTATTTTCTAGTTGGGTGATTGGGTAAGTCAATGCCCTTTCTGAATCTCAGCTGCTTGAAGACTAAGGCAGGAAGACTGCAAATTCAAGGCCAGCCTGAGAAATGTCCTGAGAAGGTCCCTGTCTCAAAACAAAAAGGGTAGGGAAGAATTTGGGAGATGGCCCAGTGGGTAAGAACTCTTGTATAAACATGAGGTGAAGACAGGATTTAGGAGTTTGCTGGCTGCCAGCCTAATTCTATTCAAAAGAGGCTCTGTTTCAAGGGAATTAAGGGCACTGTCGTCAGGGTCCACCTATTGTCAAGCAAGTAAATAGAGGGAGGGCTGAGGATGAGGATGTAGGTCATGGTGCAGAGCCTGCTAAACATGTGAGAGCCTAGGTTCTGTCCCCAGTACCACAGAAGAACAAGAGACAGGGCTCGGAGTCCACACTAAGACTGTTCTTTCCGGCAGCCACCCAGGGAATATACACCTTTATTGACCAACACCACAGGCCTTTCCTGCTACAGGCTTCCCAGCTCAGCACAGAGCTCACACAACTAGCTGGGACTTCCACATATCAAGAGGACAGGTAGGTAGCCGGAGAGAGGGCTAAGCAGTCCAGAGCACTTATTGCTCTTGTAGAGGAGCCAGGCTCAGTTCCCAGCTCCCACAGGGCTGTTCACCACCACCTGTAACCCAGGGAATCCAACCCTCCTTTCCTGGCCCCCAAGGGCACCAGGCACAGACATATGTGTAGGGAATATACCCATACATGTTTCATATATTTTAAGGAGGAAAACTATCCTGACCTCAGGCCCATAATCTCCTGCATCTGTCTTGGGTTTGGAATTACCCGGAGGGGGCAGGGATGGAGATACAGACAGAATGGAGTAGGAGGGACAGAGGGCCCTGTGTTCAGGACAAGGCAGGGTCCTTCCACAATCCTCTTACAATAAACAGGCCACCTTCTCCCACCCCTATCTTCCTTCAAATTTGCCAAGTTAAGGTCATTTCTGTTTAAACTGTCCCCTTGATAGGAAGAGATGTGCCTCACCTACTCAGGGGTCCTGTCCTAGTGCATAACCCATGACAACCTGAGTCTCCCTCCCTCCAGGAGC
Source organism: Sigmodon hispidus (assembly GCA_004025045.1). Taxonomy (NCBI): domain Eukaryota; kingdom Metazoa; phylum Chordata; class Mammalia; order Rodentia; family Cricetidae; genus Sigmodon; species Sigmodon hispidus. The sequence continues at coordinate 10,126 of PVIH01023990.1, forward strand.
CCACTCTGTTCACAACTCCCAAGGGTAGACAAGACCATTGGAAACAAAACAACAAACAAAAAAAAACAGCAGGGTTTTATTTCCATTCCATCAGGCAGGGCTGGACAGGGCTGGACAGGGCTCGGCAGGGCAGGGAGCAGGCATTCAGAGTGGAAGGAGGCCTCTACTTGCCGGCAATGAGTGGGTTCCGCAGCACCACAATGACTGAGTCCCCACGCAGGAACATCTTGGAGATGTATCGGTCCTTGTTGACAGGCTTGGACTTCTTCTTGCCCTTGCCACTCTTGGGGACCTCAGTCCACATCTCCTTCACATTCTCCAGCACCATGTTGCAGTGCCTGGTGGGGCCGGGGGTGGAGAAAAAGGTTGGAGTGAGAGGTTCAGGCTCCAGGGTGGGGTGGGCAGACTACCAGTGACATCTCAGCTCAAGGGACAGGGTGTCTCTGTGTAGCTCCGGCTGTCCTGGACTCCTATAGACCACGCCAGCCTAGAACTCAGAGATCTGCCTGCCTCTGAGTGCTGGGATTAAAAGCATGTGACACCAGTGCTCAGTCTGATCTTAACTGAGGCTTCATTAGACAAAGGCCTTGACCCCTCTGTGCCTCAGGTTCCCTCCTCTGAAATGCAGATGATTTATTCCAGAGCAGATATGAAAACTGATGATGAGGGGCTGGAGAAATGGCTCAGAGGTTAAGAGCACTGACTGTTCTTCCAGAGGTCCTGAGTTCAATTCCCAGCAGAACCACATGGTGGCTCACAACCATCTATGATGAGGTCTGGTGCCCTCTTCTGTAAAACTGTATGCATAATAAATAAATAAATCTTTAAAAAAAAAAAAAAAAAAAAAAAAAAGAAAACTGATGATGAATGCAGCATTTCTGAAGCATGACCATGGAACAAAGTAACCAAAATGGCTCCACTTCTGCCCTTGACTCTAAGTACTTAGGGAGACAGCAGGAGATAACTCCTGCTCCCCCAAACCTAGAGGGTCCTGGGGTTAGGCACAACTCCCAACACGTGCACCCCAGTGCTGTGCTGTCCTTTCCCCATAGTGCTGGTGGCCAAGTGTTTACACTTGGACCAGTTCATTCCAGAAATGCTTGCTTGGGAACAGTGAATATGAACACAACTCAACAACAGACATGTGTGACGAGATCATAAGGCAAGTGACTACCTTCTATGCTAACTTCTCGAATGAACCAGGCAGGATGGTGTATTTCATGCCTGCAATCCTGGCACATGGGATACACACATAAGACAAACTTAAGGCAGGTAGTGGTTGTGTACTTAAATCCCAGCACTCGGGAGGCAGAGGCAGGTGTCCTGAGTTCCAGGACAGCCAGGGCTATACAGAAAAACCTTGTCTCAAATAACAACAAAACACCCCACCCCCACTTTCTGATTTATTTTCCAGGCTGGCCTCTGACCCATGGTGGCCCTCCTGAGCACTGAGATTAAGGGTCTTGTCAGCACATCCAACTTATTATTATGATGCTTCTGGTATACTCTTTCCTTCGGGCCCTCAGACCCAGGGCCCTTCCTACACACAGACAGATGGACAAATGGACACACACACACCCCATCCAGCACTTGCCTGTCAAAGGCCTTCACCCGTCCCAGGAGCTTCTTGTTGTTGCGACAGTTGATGAGCACTTGCGTGTTGTTCTTGACGGACTGTGTGAGCACCGAGAGGGGACCTGTGTTGAATTCCTCCTCTTCCCGCTTCTGCAGCTCCTCTGGGGTCATCTCACTCTTGGGCTTATTGAGGAGACTCCTGAATAAAGAAGCCATGGGTGAGATGAGTTCAGGCTGAAAGTGTGAGTGATCAAAGCCACTGCCCAGTGTCTCCTCAACCTGACCTAGCTCAGTCTTTTCTAGAGCTACGTAGGAGAGACATTGCCAGTTTAGCCTGGTCCTGATCATCTAACCACCAAACCTCTTCCACCCACCGTCACTCAGTGGGTTCTCTAAGCTAAGACTCTGACTTGTTTAGGGAGACAATCTCATATAGCTCAGATTAGCCTTGAACTTCCTATATAACTAAGGATGACCTTACCTCCCACGGTCTGGGATTATAGGGGCTCACCATCAAGCCAGCACTGGCTCTTCTCTCACATCCTACAGCCAATCTACCCTCACGTCTTGTTATCTGCCTCTACAATATGTCCAGAACTGGCCGTTTCTATCCATGGCCTAAACTTCCCCTCTCTTGGTGTCTCCAACTCCAACAATGTCTCACTGTGTGATCCTGGCTGCCATGGGATTCAGACTGTCCATCTCTGCCTCCAGAGTGCTGGGATTATAGGCATGTGCCACTATGCCCAGTTTGTGTGGTGCTGAGGACTGAACCCAGTACCCATGGTAGCCAAGTACTGTCCACTGAGCTGTAACTCCAGCCTAAGTATTGCACTTTTAGTGTGTCCTTCAGTGCTAGGTAGTCAGCATCTTCATTTACACTATTGATCATCTAGCACACTGTATATACCTGTTCATTACTCTATAGTCTTCCTACCCCATTTCTTTTTCAAGACCCAGTGAGATACCCTACCACCCCCCACCCCTGTGGCAAGGACTACCATGTGTCTTAACTTATAAGCAGTGCATATAATATCTGCTCAGTTACCACCACGGTAACTTGTTACTCTGGCAGTCTCAAATTAGGTCAAAAAGCCTCCAGTCTGTTCTCTATTAAGTCCCTCATTATTATCCTTGATGTTTTTATTATGAGCCTTGCACAATTTTTAAGAGAACTCCTTACTCTGCCAGTTCTTTTTTTCAAAAGACTCATTTTTTTATGTATACAGTGTTCTGTCTGCGTGTATGCCTGCAAGCCAAAAGAGGGTACCAGATCTCATTACAGATGGTTGCTGGGTATTGAACTCAGGACCTCTGGAATAGCAGCCAATGATCTTAACTACTGAACTATCTGTCTGTCCAGCCTCCTTCTCCCCTCCGCCAAGCTCTTTATCCATAAGACCACTTCTATCTAAAATTACTATTATTTTTGGAAACGATCTCGCTATTAAGCCCAAGTCTGGCCACGAACTCGCGATCCTCCTCCTGCCTCAGCCTCTCGAGACATGGGATTCTAGGCATGTACCACCAGGCTCTTACAGTTCATTTTCACAAGACTCCGTACCTAGGAGCGTCCTAAGCCCATTACGGAATAAAGCTGTTCCCCTCCGGAACTCACGATCCACCCAAGGCCCCACGCCCGTTCTCAAATACCGCAAAAGACACTACTTTTGCTTGAGAAACCCTACCCACTGCTATGAGCACCCCATTTAAACCGTTAACTTGCTAAACTGTCCCCCTCCACCTTCGTGACCCCATCATAGCCCAGCCTGGCCTCACATGGTGGAAGTTTCGCTCGCAGGTCACTCCCGCCTCCAGCGCGTTGCTCCAGCCTCCGGACTACAGCGAGAGGAGGGCAGAACTTCCGCCTCTTAAGGCTCACTTCCGGCCGCGCCTGCGCAACTCACAGCAGCGGGTGTGGGCGTGTCATGTTGCCATAGCGACCCATTGGCTGCCGTCTGCCTTAGGAAAGGCCTGGAGGGAGGATTCGAAGCCGTTGATGATCACAATAGGGGGTCTCTGCTCACGACTAGGGGAGGAAAATAAAAAGGGATCTGACTCGAATTAGTTCCCTGTCCAACAGTCTAGGTGGAAGAAGGAACGCAACGTTTCCAAACACCCGCCGACACTTTGACTCGGGGGCGTGGTCTCCACCAAGCCAATCGACTCCTTGCTTTAGAAGCCGGTCCCGCCCATTTTCTTTTGAGTGACAGTTCCTCGACGCGTTTCTGGAGCGACATGATGAGGGGCGTGGCCGCACGCCGGAGAAGGCCGTTTCCTTACAGTCGGACGCCACTCATTGGCTGTTCCTCTTCCGTAGGGGCGGGTCTCTACGTTTTCCGCGTGGCCTTTGGGTTGTGTGACGTTTAAAACAGCCAATCGCAATCATCTGGGGAGTCGATGCAGCCACTCTCCTTCTTTATTGGTTTTCGTAATCTACAGGGGGCGGATCTTGGCCTAAACTCAACCATAGTCCAGAGATTGGTTTCAGGGCCAAGTTGCCATGAGTCCCGGGAGCCGCGGGCGGTCCCGGGGCCAGCGACTCGGGGATCGGGGCTTCATGCAACCGCCTTTAATTTCCAAGCGCCGCTTGCTACCGCGAATGCGGCTCCTGCCTCTGCTGCTGTTCGCGTTTGCCCTGGGTTTGGCTTTCTACCTCTTCTGGAACAGCTGGAACTCTGGAGTTGAGCTGTCACGGAATCGGGATCAGCGGGTGAGGCCTGGCTGGGGCCAGGGCACCGTCATTCCTCCATTTCCTGTTGTATAAACTCAGGTTAACGTGGCTGTATCGTATGGCAAGGGCCTAAGGTGCTATCTCTTTCTCCATCATTTGAGCTAATGCCCCTTGCCAACGGAATAAGGCTTCATGCTTGTTCTGTGATAGCCTTTCTGAGGATGGTCAGTCAGCATAGCAATATTGGTAGATCTGAGTTCTACACCCCCCAAGCCATCTATTTAGAAGATTCTATAAAACCCGTTTTCCGACATCCCCGTCAGGACTGCAGTAACATGGACCAGATTTGCTTTGCAGACTTTCTCCCATGCAGACTTTCTTCTAACCCAGAATATATTTCCCAAGCCTTTGATGCATCACCAACAAGATGCAGGGTTCCGAGGGGGCAATGACGCCCAAGAGAGGGTAGGAATGGGGCTGTCTTCATTTTTCTTTTCCTCATCCCATTTCCCAACCAAGGCCTCGCTGATCGGAAGCCTTCCAGAAGCCAAACTGCGGAGGGTGATAGGGCAACTGGATCCTCAGCGTCTCTGGGGGACTTTCCTGCGTCCCCTGCTGATTGTGCGACCTCCGGGTAGTCCTGGCAATCTCCAAGTGAGAAAGGTAAAGGGTCTTATTTCCAATCCCTAAACTCCTTTCTCCAGCCTGTCAGGAAATGGAGCTCAGGCATCTAAGATCCTGGAACAGCCAGTCGGCAGGCTGGGGCTCTAGATTCCCATGGTGGTGCACAAATTCCAAACTATACAACCCCCACCAAAAGCTTCTATATATTAGACACAGCAATATATTGTCTGGTGAGGTCGGAACCAATATGTTCTTCACTATACAGATGGGGAAATTGTGGCCCTGGGAAATTATTACATTTTGTCTAAATCCCACAGATACTTTCAGTTAGGATGAAATGAAGGTTGACTTCTGAATGGCTGGCTGGCTTTGTTGCCATTTAGATAACTGTATTTAGGATCCACTAGAACTAGTTTTCTTAACCTCCCTGAGACTCAGTTTCCTCATCTGCAAAATGGGGATGTTCACTGACATTGTTAGCTTCATAGGGATCCTAGAATAGGTTTGACACATGGTGAGAGAGCTTTATAAGAAATCAGAGCATGTCTCAACAGGAGAGAGCACTTGCTTAGGATTCACCAATGCAAGGTTGGGGGTGTGGCTCGGCGGTAGATTTGCCTGTTATCCACCAGTTTGGAGCTGTGGTTGTGTAAACAGCATGCAGAAAATCCTGGATCAATTCTTAGCATCATGGAGAAAGAGAGAGAGACAGACAGAGGGAGAGGGTGGAAGTTAAGTTAGTTGGATTGTGATTTTGGAAGAATCAACATGAAGACATAGAGGAGAGAGAGCATTGTCCATAGCTGGGTATGGTGATGGCCTGGGTCTATAATCCTTTTAAGAAGCAGAAGCATGATCTTGGATTTTGGGCCAGCCTCAGCTACACATAGTTGGTGGCTAGCCTGGACTACATAGTAAGAATGTCTCAACAGAAATATAAACCGTAAATTTTGTTGCCGTCATGGTGTGGCTACCCCACATCTGGCACACAGTTGTTCCACAGCAGAAGCATATGTCGAGGGATCAACCGAATCCAAAATGGGACTTTGTAGTCACCCAGACTGCTCTGCGTGGCTCCAGTCACAAGACCCTTTTCCTCACCTCCTCCCCAGTCCCTGTCCACCGTCCTACGTCTCTCTTGTACTAGTTCCTGGAGGCCACGTTGCGGTCCCTATCAGCAGGCTGGCATGTGGAACTGGACCCTTTCACAGCCTCAACACCCTTGGGGCTGCTGGACTTCGGGAACGTGGTGGCCACGCTTGACCCAGGAGCGTCCCGTCACCTCACCCTCGCCTGCCATTATGACTCTAAGTTCTTCCCTCCTGGGTCGCCCCCCTTTGTGGGGGCCACAGATTCAGCTGTGCCCTGTGCCCTGCTTCTGGAGCTGGTCCAGGCCTTTGATGGGATGCTGAGCAAATTCAAGCAGCAGGTGAGAGCTGGTGAGGGCTGCCCACATTCTCACGTGCTTCTGTCATTTCTTTTTTGATATAGGGTTTCCCTAGAATGTATCCTTGAACTCAGCCATTCTTTGCCATCCCAACCAAGCAGTGGGGTGGCAGGTACATGCCATATACCCCGCTGTCACCCATGTTTTTCCGCTTTAAGCTCTGTGCACTGAGACACAAAGATTTTTCCCCCCAACCAGGTCTCATTGCAAGCCACACTAGCATCAAACTCAAGAACGGCTTGGATTTCTGATCCTCTTGCCTCCATCTCCTGAGAACTGGCAGTAAAATCATACATGGATGTCTTAGGGTTTCTGCTGCTGTGAAGAGACACCGTGACCATGGCAACTCTTATAAAGGAAAACACTTAAGCCAGAGTCCTGGGGTGGGGCATGAGATGCACTCTGTTCCCGGAATTCCTGTTGTCTTTCATCACTCCACTGTAGCCACACCCCTTTCTCTGTTCTTCCAATCAGAAGGCTTCATTTTCACCTCATTAGCATTTGCTGGTTTTTTGTTTTGTTTTGTTTTTGCAAAGAAACCTTTCAGGTCACCCCCAAATATCTTCCTGTCACTGCCCATTCCTTATGGAACCAGCAACTCATTTTCTCCAATCACAGTGCTTTCTATGACCATACAGACAGGCTTCTCCTTCCTGTCGTCTCCCTGAGTCAGAATAAAATCAGACATCAGGAAAATCGGTGGAATAATGAAAACACAAATTTCACCGTGTTTCTCTCCCCCATAAACCTCTTCTCTGGCTCCCCAGTGCTCCTGTAACATAACAAACCCCCCAAATCTGTGGATCTTGCTAACCCTTCTGGCCCCAGCACCGGTCTGGGCTGTGCCCTTGCCTGGGAATACAGTTCCCTTTTCCAGACTAACTCTCATCAAGTTACCCTCAGTGCAAACATCTGTCTAATGGAGTCAGTATCCCCTGTAGGCCAGATCACCCTGCAACAGAGCTGGCCTACAGATATTACATCTTTGGGAGCATTCCAGTTGTGTTTCATTATACAGTTATTCCCTGTGGGTGGGTCTGTCTGTCTGTCTTGCCCAATTGGGCTTAAGTAATAACAAGAGGGGAGGCTGGAGAGCTGGCTCAGTGGTTAAGAGCACTGGCTGTTCTTCCAGAGGTCCTGAGTTCAGTTCCCAGCACCCACATGGTGGCTCACAACCACCTGTAATAAGATCTGGCGCCCTCTTCTGGCCTGCAGGGATACATGCTGGCAGAACATTGCATACATAATAAATAAATAAATCTTTAATAAGATAAATAAAATCTAAAATTACAAATGTGGTCCTATGAATAGAACTATTGACCCTTATTTATACCAACCCTGGCGTCTCAGGACTGTAATCCCAGCTCCTCCAGACATGGAGGCCTAAGGATCAGAAGTTCAAGGCCAACCAGGGCAACAGAGTGAGTTCAAGGATAGCCTGTGCAATTTGGTGAAACCTTGTGTCAAAAAGTAATGAGAGGGCTGGGGGTGTGGCTCAGTGGTACAGTGCATGTTTAACAAATGAGCATCCCTAGAGCCATTCCCAGCTGCATAAAAAAAAATAAAAATAAAAATGGGCATTAGGCTGCACACTGGTAATCCCAGGTAGGGAATCAAAAAGGATTGAAGTTTCAGGCCAGCTTGGGCTATACTAGACTTTTTCTCAAAACAAAACAAAGTTACCATATCTAACAAATGCCCCAAGCATGGATTGGAGGCTTCTGGCTCATCCTGTGACTTCTGTTCCATCACTACAGAAGGAGAGCACTTGGTTTGTCCCATCCCAGCTGTGCAGATAGGCAGGGTATGTGGGTGGGCCGATGCCAAGGGTGGACACTGATTTGCTTGTTTTGCACAGGCGGCACCGGTGACCCTGCAGCTGCTCTTCTTGGATGGGGAGGAGGCGCTGAAGGAGTGGGGACCAAGAGACTCCCTTTATGGTTCCCGACACTTAGCTCAGATCATGGAGTCTATACCACACAGCCCCGGCCCCACTAGGATCCAGGCTATTGTAAGATCCATTCCTCTGGGCTCTGGAGCAGGAGGCAGGGGTGAGGGTCAGGCATGGGACAGACTCAGCGGCCTCCAACTCTGGATTCCTTCCCCCAGGACCTCTTTGTCCTTCTGGATCTTCTGGGAGCGCCCGGTCCAATCTTCTTCAGCCACTTCCCCCGCACAGCCCGCTGGTTCCAACGGCTGAGGAGCATTGGTAAGGAGGGCAGGCCAAGGACAGGGCAGAACAATCACATGACCTCCCCAGCCCTAGACTAAGAAACTGGGGCGGAAACAAACTGATCCTATGAAGGTTGAGTGTGCTGACCGCAACAGTAGAACTCTTGTGTGAGACAGGTCTGGTTTCAAACCCTGGGTCGGGGCTGGAGAGATGGCACAGCGGTTAAGAGCACCGTCTGCTCTTTCAGAGGACCAGGGTTCGATTCCCAGCACCCACATGACAGCTAACAACTGTCTGTAGCTCCAGTTCCAGGCAAACACCAAGGCAAATAAATAAAGTTTAAAAAAAATTTTTTTTTCAAACCCTGGGTCTGCCTGAGCAAGATATTTTCTCTCTTTTAGCCTTTTTCTTTGATTTTTCATTTATTTTTGCTTTCTCAAGACCAGGTTTCTCTGTGTAGCCCTGGCTGTCCTGGAACTCACTCCAAAGACTAGGCTGGCCTTGAACTCAAGAGATCTGCCTGCCTCTGCTGAGTGCTAATCCTTTATTTCTTATACATAAAATAAGCATGGTGATATGCTAACGGGCATAGTTGCGAATTGGTCATTATGGTGTTTCATGCCTGAAATCTCAACACTAAGGAAGCTGAGGCAAGGAGATTGCAAGTTCAAGGTTGCCCTGGGCTTCACAGTGAGTTCACTGCTAAAATAAGCTGTCTGGTGTTCACCTGTATCCCCAGCACTTGGAAGGCTGAGGCAAGGGATTGTGAGTTCTAGGCAAGTCTGGGCCACGAAACAAGACCTAATCTCAAAATAAGGATCAGCCTATGTTGGTGGTGCACGCCTGTGATCTCAGCATTTAGGAGATAGTTACGGCAGAGGATCAAGGGGTCATCCTCAGCCACATACAGAGTTTGAGGCTAGCCTGCAGCTACATGAGATCCTGTCTCTAAAAAATGTCAAAATAAATACATAATTAAAATAAAAAACTAGGGACACTTGGGTCAGCGACATAGCTCAGTGGGTAAAGGTGCTTGCCTCAAAACCTTGCAGCCAGAGTCAATCCCAAGAACCCACGTAAAGGTGGAGGGGGAAACCTGACTCCCCAAAGTTGTCCTCTGACCCGCATATGGACCCCCCTCATCACATACAACAAATAACAAAATAGAGGCATCTACCTCCTAGATAGAGGATTCAATGAGACTAGGAACAGGAAGCATGCCATAAAAAGAAGCATGGTGCTGGAGAGATGGCTCACCAGTGAACAGCACAGGGTGTGATCCCCAGCACGGCAGCTCCCAACTAACTGTTAACTCCATCTCCAGGGGATCCGATATCCTCTCTGGCCTCCACAGGCACTCCATGCAAGTGGTGCACACATATACACATTGTTTTTGGGTGATACCTCTGACTGCTGACTGATCTTGCTCTCTAACCTTGCCTCTCCAGAGAAGCGACTTCACCGTCTGAACCTACTGCAGTCCCACCCACAGGAAGTGATGTATTTCCAACCAGGGGAGGCCCCGGGCCCTGTGGAAGATGACCACATCCCTTTCCTCCGCAGAGGTACTTGCTGGGGCCAGGGGTACAAGGAAGCCTCCTCTTCAGGGCTAGGGGCTGCTGGAAAGTCTTGATCTGTAAAGTAGGGAGAATGGGGGCTGGAGAGATGGCTCAGTGGTTAAGAGCACCGACTGCTCTTCCAGAGGTCCTGAGTTCAATTCCCAGCACCCACATGGCAGCTAACAACTGTCTGTAGTTCCAGTTCCAGGCAAACACCAAGGCAAATAAATAAATAAATAAATAAATAAATAAATAAATAAATAAAGTAAAAAAAAAAAAAAGTAGGGAGAATGGAGGGCATCTGATAGGCAAGTACATGTCAAGGGTTGGCTTGGAGCTGAGCCCGGTGTACAGGAAGTCTGCAACATTGCCTTTTACTCTTATTTTTATGTGTATTGGTGTCTTGCCTACATGTATGTTTGGCAGGGCCAGATTCTCTGGAATTGAAGTTATAGACAGTTGTGAGCTGCCATGTGGTTGCTGGGAATTGAACTCAGGTCCCCTGGAGGAACAGTCAGTGCTCTTAACCACTGAGCCATCTCTCCAGCCCCGCAGCATTGCCTTTTGTATGCCAGGCAAGCACTCTTCCATTTCTTCAGATTCCTTCAGTGAGTGCTTCCCCAGGCGGATGAGGAACTAGGTGTCAGGGATAGTTAATGGGCCCCAACCTATACCTGTCTCTGTGGTTACATAGGGAAACATTCAAGGAGCAGGATCTCAGTGGTAAGAGTTTTGATGGGCAGAGATGGCACAGGACTTTAATCTCAGCACTCAGGAGGCAGAGGTGGGCAAATCTCCCTGAGTCTGAAGCCAGCCTGGTCTACAGGAACCAGCTCCAGGACAACCAGGGTTGCATTCAGAAACCTTGTCTCAAAAAACCAGAACAGGGTTGGAGAGATGGTTCAGTGGTTGAGAACACTGGCTGCTCTTCAGAGGACCTGAGTTCAATTCTCAGCACCCATGTGGTACTTCACAACTGGCTATAACTCCTGTTCAGGGGATCCAGCACCCTCATGCAGAGATACATGCAGGCAAACCACCAATGCACATAAAATACAAATAACAACAAAAAAGCCCCAACCAAACAAAAAAGAAAGAGCATCTTACTATGTAGCTCTGACCAGGAACTCAACAGAGATCTGCCTGGCTCTAATTACTTTTTTTTTTTTAAAGATTTATTTATTTATTATGTATACAGTGTACAGAAGAGGGCACCAGATGTCATTATAGATGGTTGTGAGCCACCATGTGGATGCTAGGAATTGAACTCAGGACCTCTGGAAGAGCAGTCAGTGCTCTTAACCTCTAAGCCATCTCTCTAGCCCCTCTAATTACTTTTTTAAAAACAGTATGTACCCTTTCACATTTAAAATCATTCTTCAGGGCTTGGGAATGAAACTCATGGGTAGAGAGCACTTGCTTAGCATGCCCAAGGTCATGGGTTGAGAGGTTAGAAAGTGCTGGCCCTATCTTGTGTCTGTGGGTTGAGGGGGTAGGACGTTCTGTAGCAGCTGGTAGCAGAATCTCCTATTCCTCCAGGGGTTCCAGTACTTCACCTCATCGCCACACCCTTCCCTGCTGTGTGGCACACGCCTGCTGACACCGAGGACAACCTCCACCCACCCACTGTGCACAACCTGAGCCGCATCCTTGCCGTGTTCTTAGTTGAGTACCTGGGACTCTAGCCTACAGATACCTTATCAGCATCTTACACCCAGCTGGGGACATGACAGGGCCATCTGGAGCCAGTGCAGGGTGGCCAGGTTCACATCAGATGTATGCTCCAAACCATCTGAAGCCACTGCATCTCAAGTGAGAACCGAAGGAACCCATTTGGGCTTCTGCCCCAAAGTAAACGGACTGCTCTGGAAGTTCCCAGGGTTGGCACCTGGACCTGCACCATCAACCAAATGAATCGTCGGTGGCCAATGTTTTATGTCACCTAATTTATCAGAATGGCAGCCTTGCTACTGAATGGACCCAATTCTGACTTCCACATGGGCATGGGCTCAGAACTCAGGACAGCCTAGCTGGGGGCTCCACCTTTCGCTTGGCTCAGGAGCTTTAGCCTCTGAGGGAAGCAAAGGCCACAGACCCTTCTGGGAAAAGAGATTAAATGAGTTTCCTCACTCAAAAGGTAAGATCTTCCAGGGTTAGAGAGAATGAAGTGCTTTTCAAAGTATCTGACAGTGGAACCCCTTTATGAAGGAGAATTTCAAATGACATCCGGCAGATGATACTTGGGAAATACTACATTTGCGAGTGGGTATGGATTAACCTACACCCCTGCCCCCCACTCCCAGATCCAGTCAACCCCAGAGCACCATTTCCTTTTGTAGCGCAAGCTTGCCATGAAGGCACAAGAGATCCACCCGACTCCAACTCCCCTGGGATTAAAGCACAAGTCACCACACCCAGCACCATTTCTTTTCTTAAAACAAGGTCTAGGGCTGGAGAGATGGCTCAGCGGTTAAGAGCACCGTCTGCTCTTCCAGAGGACCCGGGTTCGATTCCCAGCACCCACATGGCAGCTAACAACTGTCTGTAGTTCCAGTTCCAGGCAAACACCAAGGCAAATAAATAAATAAAATAAAGTTAAAAAAAAAACAAAAAACAAAAAACAAAACAAACAAACAAACAAAAAAACAAACAAACAAAAAAAAAAACAAAAAACAAGGTCTAACTAACTTCCCTGGAAGTGTGCAGTCCAGGATAGTCAACCTCACAATCCTCCTACCCAGTCCCGAGGGCTGGGTTAACAGGTTCCTACCTCACCATAGCCAGCCAGGGACTGTTTCTCAAGTCCATGTAAATAAACATGCTTCTGAGATCCACCCCAAACCCACTGAGCCAGGACCAGGGCAGGGACAGGAATAACAGTGGGTGTCATGGAATTCACCTTTAATCCCAGCACTGGAGAGACAGGCAGAGACCTCTGAGTTCAAGACCAGCCTCATCTACAGAGAAACCCTATTTCAAAAAAACAAAAATATAAAACAAAAAAGGAATAAACATTTGTGGGCATCTCATTAACTGAATTTGAAGCATCTTATTAAGGTGATGCAGAGTTGCTTTGCAGACATACCTGAGGTGAACCGTAGGTGGTGGGGACCGCCCAGTCATCCCGTACTGGCAGAGCACCTGTGAAGCTACACTTCATCTCAATAAAACAGAGTATTTATATGAGGGTGTCCGTTGGCTTTCCTGGTGAATTGCAGACTTCTGGGAACCTGAACCATAACTCAGAACCAGGTGTGATGGCCTAAGTCCATTAATCCTACCCAGCTCACTAGCTCAAGGCCCACCTGGGGTACAGCAAACTCAAAGCCAGATTGACAATTCAGTGAGACCCTATCTTAAAGTGGGCTGAGGATGTAGTTTAGCACCTACAGCCCCTGCCTAGAATCCCCCAGTGAGGGGCTGGGGTGTGGCTCAGTGGTAGAGCCTCTGCCTAGAATCCCCCAGTGAGGGGCTGGGGTGTGGCTCAGTGGTAGAGCCCCTGCCTAGAATCCCCCAATGAGGGGCTGGGGTGTGGCTCA
>PVIH01023991.1:0-23712 GCA_004025045.1 Sigmodon hispidus
GAAACGCTTCACGTACTGGTTGCAGGGCATGCCCCACGTATAGCTGACACATAATAGGGCTATTAGCCATCCCCTGAGGCAATACGACCCATTCAAATCTCTGATCAGGCTCCTCATGATTACATGAGGGAAGCGTGAAAGCAAATCTTTCTGTATCTTTTTTATATAAAGGTATGGAAAAGAAGCAATCTTTAATGTCAACTGCTATGATATGCCATTGTGAAGGCAAGGCCATCAACAATGGAAGCCCTTGTTGTACTGGGCCCATAGGTTGCATCTGATTATTTATAGCTCTTAAGTCATGCAATAATCTCCATTTTCTCAATTGTTTCTTAATCACAAATACAGGTGTATTCCATGGCAAAGTAGAGGGTATGATATACTTCTGTGCTAGCTGTTCCTGCACTAGTTCTTGGGCTGCTTTTAATTTTTCTAAAGACAGGGGCCACTGAGGGACCCATACAGGTTTCTCACTTTTCCAGGTGATGGGAATGTCATCCTCAGTGGCCCCTATGAAAAACCCAATCCTTGCCTTGGCACTCTATATTGAGGCATGACAGGGTCCTTCCTACCCTGCAAGTGCTTTCCTAGACCAAATTCTGGGTGAAATCCCATGTCTTTTATCATCTTCTGGGATGTCACTGAATATTCATTGCAAAGCTTAAAGCCCATGTCTTTTAATAGGTCTCTCCCCCAGAGTGTAATGGGTAAATCAAGCACATAAGGTTGTATTCTGCCTGAGTGACCTTCATCACTTCTCCAGGAAAGTTGTCTTGCACTAACTTCAGGAGCCTTGGCATACTCCAAGCCTTGTAAGGTTTGTGAAGAAACCTGAACTGGCCACCCGGAGGACCAATCCTTCCTTGCTATAATGCTTTTGTCAGCACCAGTATCTAACAGTCCTAGAATCCTTTTATTATCTACTGTTAAGGTTAGTATGGGTCGCTGATTCAGCTCTATGGACAAGAATGTCAAGTCCGTGCCTGTGGACCCAAGTCCTCCTTTTCCCCTTTCTTTCTGAGCGGCAGGGTAGCGGCCATGTAGGCTAGGAAGAATCACTAATTGTGCTATTCTATCACCTGGAGATATAGCAGTAATCCCTTTTGGGGATTCCACCATTATCTTCACTGTTCCTGTAAAGTCTGGGTCTATTATGCCTGGGAGAACTCTAAGGCCTCATAGTGTTGAGGATGATTGCCCTATCAACAAGCCCATGGTGTCAGGCTCCAGAGGCCCTGTAAAGTAGGACTCTATCACTTGCACCCCCATTTGAGGGGTTAGTATGAGTCTGGTGGTGGCATGGAGGTCCAGCCCTGTGGAGCCCGTAGTGGCTCTCCGTGGTCCTTTGGGTGGCACAGGGTTGGCCACCGTTCCAGTGATTGGCTCTCGGTCTGGTCTGTCACTGCCCCATATATTTGCAGGCCCTGAGGACGGGGCCCCCACAGCCCGTTTTTTGGACAGGCCCCTGCTTGTTGGTAGTCAATGGGCCGTCCTTCTGCATGCTAACTGAGCGGCACTCATTCGCCCAATGCCTGCCCTTCCAGCATTTGGGGCATAACCTAGGCTGTACAAGGTGTAGCTCATCCCTCCTTGTGCCATTTCCTTGGTCAGGGCAGTTCCACTTTAAGTGGCCTATTTTACCATATCAGAAGCAAGCTCCTGAGGCCCCTGCATTGTTCCTTCTTTTCTTGGTGAGTTGCACCACGGCTGCAGCTAGCCCTGCATTGGTCAGCGGGCCCCCTAACTCTTGGCATACCTTCATCCAGGCTTCAAGTCCCCTATTTTTATAAGGAGCAATGGCAGCTCAGCATTCCTTGGTACATTGTTCATATACTAGCTGCTTAATCAAAGGCATGGCAGTGTCAGGATCACCAAAAATGCGGCCTGCAGCCTCCACTAGTCTGGCCATGAAATCAGAAAAAGGCTCAGTGGATCCTTGTAGGATCTTAGTAAGGTTCCCACTCACCTCTCCTTCATTTGGGAGAGATTTCCAGGCTTTGATGCCAATTTTATTGATCTGCTCAGAGACTTGCACAGGGTAGCCTGTCTGCTGATTAGCAAAACGACCCTGTCCCAATAGCATGTACCTATCCCATGCCTGGTTCCAAGCTACCTGGCTTGCTGCCGCTTCCTCATTAGCGAACTCAATCAAAAATGATCTCCAGTCTTAATATTGTTCTGGACTAAGGCATGCTCTTGCAAGATTGCTCCAATCATTGGGCATCATGCAGTGTCTACTCAACACCTCCACTTGTGCCAAAGTGAAAGAAGCAGTAATGCCATAAGTTCTTACTGATTCGGCCAGTGACTTGATTACTTTAAAATCCAGGGGCTCTTCATAACGATTCCCCTGGGGATGTTGGAATACAGGAAATGCCGACACCAGTTTCTGTCTCACTTTACTCCATACTGCAGGGTTAAAGGACCGATTGCGGCAGCTAAAGCCACCTGCTCCATCTGAGTAAGCTGGGGGAGTGGACGGCAGAGGGCCACGCTTCCCAGGAAGCAAGCGCTCCCTCGGGGCTAGCCTCTTTTCCCTCTCTCCCTTTTTTGAAACCAATTTCTTAGTTTCTCTTTTCTTTCCTGACTCCTCTGACCTTGATAAGTCTTCTTCAGAACTACTGCTCTCAAGGTCCAACAGCTGAAGATCTTCTAAATCTGGGTAAGTGTTTTCCCCGGAATCTGATCCTTCAGTTCTAAGGCTTCTCACTTCTTCACTGCTTGCCCCATCAGATCTTTCCTCTCTTAATTGTTCTAAAGTGGCCTGACCCCCTTCAATAGCCTCACAGCACCTCTGATCATCCAAACATTCTCAATTCACCCTCCAAATGGATCTCATGCCTGCCTTTAGAAATCCCTGCTCATAGACAAAGTCTAAATCTCACCCTAACTTCTCCCAGGAGGACACCGTTAGACTACCTGTAACAGCAAACCATGGAGCTGCAATGTCACATTCCTTTAAAAATCTCTCTAATGCGCTTTCCTTAATTTCCAGATCTTTGGTTTGTAACAGCTGCTGTAGAGCTAGAAAAATTGGATGTGAGGTTGAATTACCCATCCTTTTATATCCCTTATCTTGCTTTCAGAATTTTCTCAGAGCCTTTGTCAAACAGCCTCAATTTCACTTTCTCTATTCCTGCTATGCTAAACAGCCCCAGTTTCAACTTCCATATCCTGCTGCGTGTCCTCAGCAATGAGAGGTTACACTCACTGGTCAGAAAGCTCGCTCTCCTCTGTTTTTCTCCACAGACAGAGCTCTGCCTGCTATAACCACGGTTCCCAATTACCTGGGACTTACCGGTATACCCCCTGACTGTGGAGAGTTCTGGATCACATCGTCCATTGGAGCGATTCCCCAAAGCGATTCCCCAGTACGGACCACCAGTTGTCAAGCACAACCTCGCCAGAAAGGAAGAACGCGAATGAGGATTCTTCTCTCTAGCAGTTTTATTCAGGACCTTATACAATCTTCTGGTTTCTCTCTCCAGGGGGAAGCCCGCTCGTGGATAAATACCCTCTGGGCCTCCAACCCCAGTAAGCCACGTGGACATCCATGTCCATAGGTACTAGGACATGGAAGCAAGCCACCATCCTTGCCTACAGCCAAATAAGGAGTTGTTTACTCCCGAGAGCACTAGCCCTCGGGAGGGCTGAAGGCAGAAACTGGCGCCATCTTTAGGGCATGGTACAATGCAGCTCCCTACACACGTCCACTCCAGGCTACGTCCATAGTGACTGACCATGCCCAAACCAAGCACTAAATAGGAAAATTTTAAGCTAAGTATAAAACTATATATTATAAAGATCATTATAAGCTGGTGTGGACCACTCCCACTTTGACCACACCCACATTGATTGAGCCCACTCCAGGCCACACCCACAGTGATGGACCATGACTACAATGAGTGACCATGCCCACTTGACTGGCCACTCCCACTTTGACTGACCAAGACAACACCAGGCCATGCCCACTTTGACTGTCCCCGATGACTTGGATGAGCCCTGCCCAAACCAGGCCATGCCCACAATGACTGAACACACCCACTTTGAACACACCCTAATTGAGTTGCCACCCACACAGTGACAGACCACGCCCACATTGATTGACCATAGCCACATGGACTGACCATGCCCACTTTGCAAGGACATGTCCATTTACCAATTTTACTGTTCACAACCACACTGACTGTCCATGCCCACTTTGACTGGACACACCCACTTTGAAAGACCAAGCCCATATTGACTGATCACATCCACTTTGACTGGCCATGCTCACTTTAATTGACCACGACCACTTTGACTGGCACGCCCACTTTAACTGACACACCAACTTTGACTGGACATGCCTTCTTTGAGTGACCACACCGACACAAGGCCGCACCCACAGTGACTGACCACACCTACACCAGCCCAATAAATAAGAAAATTTTAAACTAAGTGTAAAACTATATATCATAGGGATCATTGTAAGCTGCTGTGGATCATGCCCACTTTGACTGACCATGCCCACTTTGACTGACCACGCCGACTTTGACTGACCACACACACATTGAGTGACCATACCCACTCCAGGTCACACTCACAGTGACTGACCTGACCACCTCCACATTTCTGGACACCCCCAATTTGACTGACCCTTTCAATGTTGACTGGCCATGACCTCTTTGAATGACCATGCCCACACAAGGCCACGACCACAGTGACTGTCCACACCCACTTTGAGTGTCCACAAACATAGTGACAGGCCATGCTCACACAAGACCACACCCACTTTGATTGACCACGCCCACTTTGACAGACAACTCACTTTTGGTGACCATGCCCACTGAAAAATCGCACAGTGACTGACCACGCCCACTTTGGTGGACCACGTGCTCTTTGACTGGCAACACCCACAGAAGACCATGCCCAAACAAGACCATGCCCAAACAAGACCACGCCCCTTTGACTGACCATGCCCACTTTTACTGAGCATGCCCTCAGTGACTGACCACACCAACTTTGACAACACCCACATTGAGTGACCACGCCCACATGATTGACCACGCTTACTTTGACTGTCCATGAACACTTTGGCTGGCCATGCCCACACAAGGCCGCACCCACCTTAACTGACCACAACCAGTTTGGATGACCATGCCCTCATTGAGTGACCATGCCCACTCGAGGCCACACCCACAGTGACTGACCTGACCCACTTAGATCAACAACATGCTCTTTGATTTACCACGTCCACAGAAAAACACTCCCACTTTGTCTGACCATGCCCACTTTAACTGACCATGCCCACTTTTACTGAGCACCCCCACAGTGACTGACCATGCCAACTTTAACTGACCACGGCCATAGTGAGTGACCATGCCCACTCCAGGCCAAACCCATTGTGACTCACCTGTCCCACTTTGTGAAACCACACAGACTTTGACTGACCGTGCCCACACAAGGACATGCCCACATTGACTGACAACGCCCACTTTTACTGACCACATCCACTTTGACTTACCATGCCCACACAAGACCATGCCCAAACAAGACCATGCCCACTTTTATGATCACGCCCACTTTAATTAAGGTTGTCCACAGTGACTGACCATGCCAACTTTGAGCAACCATGCCTACACAAGGCCACGCCCATAGTGAATGACCATGCCCACATTGACTCTCCATGCATTTTTTCACTGACCATGCCCACTTTGACTGAACACACCCACTTTGACCATGCCCACATTGACTTAACATACACATAGTGACTGCCCCTGCCCACGCAAGGCCACACACAGTTTGGCCACAGCCACATGGACTGGCCATGCCCACTTTCACTGACCACACTTTGACTAAACACGCCCACATTGAGTGACCTTGCCTACTTTGACTGGCCATGCCCACATTGACTGACCATTCTTGCTTTGCCTTACCACACTGACAGTGACTGACCACGCCCACATTGACATACCACACCCACACAAGGACACACCCATTTTGACTACCATGCTAACTTTGAGTGACCACCCCAAACAAGACGAAACATTGGCCATACCCACACCAGGCCATGCACACAGTGACTGACCATGCCCACACCAGCCCACTGAATAACAAAGTTTTAAACTAAATATAAAACCATATATTATAGGGATCATTATAAGCTGGTGTGGACCACACCCACATTGAAAGACCACACCCACTTTAGACCACGCCCACAGTGAACGACCATGCACATTTTGACTGACCATGCCCACGAGTGTCCACGCTCACTTTTAACACGCCCTCATTGAGTGTCCACAGCCACAGTGACTGACTATGCCTACATTGATTGACCATGCCCACTTTCACTGACCATGCCCACTTTGACTGGCCACACCCAATTTTACTGTCCATGCTTACAGTGACTGTCCATGACTGCTTTACTGTCCATGCCCACTTTGACCACACCTAAATTGACTGATTATGCCCACTTTTACTGGCAAAGCTCACATTAACTGACCATGCCCACTTAAACTGGTCACGCCTACATTGATTGACCATGCCGACTTTGACTGACCATGCCAACTTTGACTGGCCATGCCAAACTTTACTCTCCATGCCCACAGTGACTGTCCCTGTCCACTTTTACTGTTCACTCCCACAGTGACTGACCATGCCAACTTTTACTGAGCACACCCACAATGACTGACCATGCCAACTTTGAGTGACCATGCCCACATTGAGTGACCATGCACACTTTGACTGGCCACACCCACATTGACTGACCATGCCCACACAAGACCATTCCCAAACAAGACCATGCCCACTTTGACTTACCATGCCACCTTTTACTGAGAACGCCCACATGGACTGACCTGACTCACTTTGAGCGACAAGCACTTTGACTGACCACGCCCACACAAAGACACACCCACTTTGACCTTTCCCACTTTGACTGACCACACCCAATTTGACTGACCACGCCCACACAAGACCATGCCCACATGAGACCCCGCCCAGTTTTATTGAGCATGTCCACAGAGACTGACCACACCATCTTTGAA
This sequence comes from Sigmodon hispidus, assembly GCA_004025045.1. Lineage (NCBI taxonomy): Eukaryota > Metazoa > Chordata > Mammalia > Rodentia > Cricetidae > Sigmodon > Sigmodon hispidus. Next base: position 7,026 of record PVIH01023991.1, read on the forward strand.
TGAACATGCCCATATTGAGTAACTATGCCCACTCAAGGCTACACCCACAGTGACTGACCTGGCCCACATTGAGTGACCATGCCCACTTTGATTGACCACGCCCACAGTGACTGACCATGCCCACATTGATTCACCAAGCCCACTTTGACCATGCCCATTTTGACAGGCCATGCTCACTTTGAGTGACCACGCCCACACAAGGCGACGCCCACAGTGAATGACCACATGCACTTTGACTGTCCACAAACATAGTGACAGGCCATGCCCACACAAGGCCATGCTCACTTTGACTGATCATGCCCACTTGGACAGAACTGACACAGTTTTGGTGAACACGCCCACACAAAACCACAACGACAGTGACTGATCATGCCCACTTTGACGGACCATGCTCCCTTTGATGGTCCACATCCTCACCTGGCCATGCCCACTTTGACTGACCATGCCCAATTTGGCTGACCACACCCATTTTGACTGACCACACCCACACCAACCCACTAAATAAGAAAGTTCTGACCTAAATATAAAACTATATATTATAGGGATCATTATAGCTGGTATGGACCACACCCACATTGAGTGACCACACCCATTCCAGGCCATGCCCACAGTGACTGACCATGCCCATTTTGACTGACCACGCCCACACCAGGCCATGCCCACATCAGGCCTCGTTTGAACACGTGTTTTTCTCTTCAACGTCAATGGACACGTTTTCTTAAACAGAGAATTAATAGAGATGTTGCTTCCTGTCTTCCTTTGAACACATGTTTTTGTCTCTACACAATACCACACCCAATTTTACTGACTACACCCATTGTGACTGACCTTGCCCACTTTGACTGGACATGCCACTTTGACTGATCACACAAACTTTGAATGGCCACGACCACTTTGACTGGCCATGGTAGCTTTGAGTGACCATGCCCACACAAGACCTCACCACAGTGTCTGGCCATGTCTATTTTTACTGGCCATGCCCACACCAGCCCACACCCACAGTGACTGACCACCCTCACACCAGCCCACTAAAAAGAAAGTTTTAAATTAAGTATAAAAGTATATATTATAGGGATCATTATAAGCTGGTGTGGACCATGCCCACTTTGACTGGCCATGCCCACTTAGACTGACCACACCCACACAATACCATGACCATTTTCACTGACCACACCCACAGTGACTGAACACTCCCACTTTGACTGGCCATGAGCACTTTGACTGACAACACCCACACAAAGCCACGCCCACTTAGACAAGCCAAGCCCACTTTGACTGACCACACAGACTTTGACTATCTATAGCCACAAAAGGACATGCCCACTTTGAGTGACCACACCCACTTTGACTGACCTCACCCACTTTGACTGACCTCATCCACTTTGACTGACTGTGCCCACACCAGAACATGCCCACTTTCAGTGACCACACCCACATTGACTATGTCCACTTTAAATGACTATGCCAACTTTACCTTACCACATCCACTTTGACTGACCACACCCACACAAGACTATGCCCACACCAGACCATGCCCACTTTGACTGACTACGCCGACTTTTACTGACCATGCCCACAGTAAATGACCACACCAACTTTGACTGACCATGCCCACATTGAGTGACCACGCCCACTTTGACCATGTCCACATTGACTGACCACACCAATAGTAACTGGTGATAATGCCAACACCAGCCATGCTCACATTGACTGACCACACCCACTTTGATTGACCATGCCCCCTTTCTGTGACCACTCACACATTGAGTAACCATGCCCCCAGTGATGGATCCTCCTTTGAATGGCCACATTGACTGGTCACACCCACTTTGGCTGACCAGGCCCACTTTCAGTGACCATGCCCACATTGAGTAACCATGCCCCCAGTGATGGATAATCCTTTGAATGGCCACACCCACATTGACTGGTCACACCCACTTTGGCTGACCAGGCCCACTTTCAGTGACCATGCCCACATTGAGTAACTATGCCCCCAGTGATGGATCATGCCCACTTTGACTGGCCACACCCATTTCTACTGATTACACCCTCACCAGGCAACACTCACTATGCCTGAGGATGCCCACTTTGACTGACAATGCTCACATTGAATGATCACACCAACTTTGACTGTCCAAGCATACTTTGACTACCCACACCCACTTTGAATGTCCATGCCCACACAAGGCCACACCCACAGTGAGTTACCATGCCCACAATGACTGACAATGCTCACTTTGACTGACCATGCCCACTTTGAGTGACCACACCCACAGTGACTGGCCATGCCCACTTTGACTGACCTCTCCCACTTTGATTGACCATACCCACACCAGGCCACACCAACTTTGATTCACCACACCCACAGTGACTGACCACATCATATTTCACTGGCAATGGCCACTTTGGTGGACCACCCCCAATTTGACTGACCATGCCCACAGTGACTTAAAATGCCCATTCCAGGCCATGCCCACTCCAGGTCATTCCCACAGTGACTGAACATACCCACATTGAGTGATCATGCCCACCTTGACTGGTCATCCACACATTGATGGACCACACCCACTTTGACTGACCATCCTCACACAAGACCACATCCACTTTGACTGACCATGCCCACAATGACTGTCCATGCTCACTTTGTCCAGCCATGCCAACTATGACTGACAATGCCCACACCAGGCCAAGCCCACTTCAATTGACCTCACCCACTTTGACTTGTCACACCTACAGTGACTGACCACACCCACTTTGACAGACCATGCCCACAACAAGCCACACCCACCTTGAATGACCACTACCTCATTGACTGACCACGTCCTCTTTGACTGACCTCGCCCACTTCGACTGGCCCCACCCACACCAGGCCATGCACATGATCACTGACCACACGCACTTTGACCATGCCAAATTTGAGTGACCATGCCCACTTTGATGAACCACGCCCACTTGACTGGCCACCCCCACTTTGACTGCCCATGTCTGCTTTTATTGACCATGCCCACAGTGACTGACCATGCCCACTTTGACTGACCACACCCAATTTCAGTGACCACGCCCATAGTTACTGGCCACACTCATACTAGGCCACACTAACTTTGACAGACCATGCCCACACAAGTACACACCAAGTTACTGACCATGCCCACATTGAGTTGTCACGCCCACTTAGAGTGACCTCACCCACTCCAAGCCATGCCCACAGTGGCTTAACATGCCCACTTTGACTGATGACACCCACTTTCACTGACCACATGAATGTTGACTGGCCATGCCCACTTTGACTGACCATGGCCACAGTGACTGACCACGTCCACACCAGTCCACTAATTAAGAAAGATTTAAACTAAGTATAAAGCTATATGGTATGGACCACACCAACATTGAGTGACCATGCTGACTCCAGGCCACGCCCATATCAGGCCTCATTTGAAGACATGTATTTTTCTCTTCAATGTCATACACACGTTTTCTTACACAGAGCATTAAGAGAGATGTTGCTTCCTATCCTCCTTTGAACAAGTGCTTTTCTTTTCAGTGTCAATACACATGTTTTCTTACATAGAGCATTAAGAGAGATGTTGCTTTCTCTCCTCGTTTGAACACATGTGTTTTTCTGTTCAACGTCAACACACACGTTTTCTTACACAGAGCATTAAGAGAGATGTTGCTTCCTATCCTCCTTTGAACACGTGCTTTTCTTTTCAGTGTCAATACACATGTTTTCTTACATAGAGCATTAAGAGAGATGTTGCTTTCTCTCCTCGTTTGAACACATGTGTTTTTCTCTTCAGCGGCAATGCACACATTTTCTTCCACAGACCATTAAGAGAGATGTTGCTTCGTTTTCTCATTTGAACACATGTGTTTTTATCTTGAGCATCAATACACATGTTTTCTTAGACAGAGCATTAAGAAAGATGTTGCTTCCTCTCCTCATTTGCACACATGTGTTTTTCTGTTCAACGTCAACACACACGTTTTCTTACACAGAGCATTAAGAGTGTTCCTTCTTCCCTCCTTTGCACATATGTGTTTTTCTCTTCAGAGCAGTAAGAGAGGTGTTGCATCCCCTCCTCATTTGAACACGTTTTTTTCTCTTAAGCTTCAATACACACAATTTCTTACACAGAGCATTAGAAGAGATGTTGCATCCTCTTCTCGGTTGAACACAAGTGTTTTTATCTTCAGTGTCAATAAAAACATTTCTTACACAGAGCATTAACAGAGATGTTTCTTCCTCTCCTTGTTTGAACACATATGTTATTCTCTTCAGTGTCAATACACACATTTTCTTACCAGAGTAATAAGAGAGGTGTTTCATCCTCTCCTTGTTAGAACACATATGTTTTTCTTTTAAGCATCAATACACACAATTTCTTACACACAGCATTAAGAGACATGTTGCTTCCTCTCCTCATTTGAATACATGTATTTTATCTTCAATGTCAATACACACGTTTTCTTACAGAGAGAATTAAGAGAGGTGTTGCATCCTGTCCTCGTTTAAACACATGTGTTTTTTTCTTCAGCATCAATATATACATTTTTTCCCACACAACATTAAGAAAAATGTTGCTTCCTCTCCTCATTTAACACATGTGTTTTTCTCTTCAGTGTCAATACACAACTTTTTTTACACAGAGCATTAAAAGAGGTGTTGCTTCCTCTCCTCATTTGAACACATGTGCTTTTATGTTCAGCATCAATACACACGTTTAGTTACACAGTGCATTAAGAGAGATGTTGCAGCCTCTCCTACTTTGAGCACATGTCTTTTCCTCTTCAGCATCAATACACAACTTGTCTTAAACAGAGCATTGAAAGAGATGTTGCTTCCACTTTTCATTTGAAAACATGTGTTTTTCTCTTCAGCATCAATACCCATGCTTTCTTACACAGAGCATTAAGAGAGATGTTGCTTCCTCTCCTCAAATGAACACATGAGTTTTTGTCTTGAGCAATAATACAAATGTTTCTTTCCACACAGCTTTAACAAAAATGTTTCTTCCTCTCCTTGTTTGATCACATGTGTTTTTCTCTTCAGTGTCAATACCCACGCTTTCTTACACAGAGCATTAAGAGAGATGTTGCTTCCTCTCCTTGAAGGAATGCATGAGTTTTTGTCTTGAGCATCAATACAAAGGTTTCCTTCCACACAGCATTAACAAGGATGTTTCTCCTCTCCTCGTTTGAATGCATGTGTTTTTCTCTTCAGTGTCAATACACACATTTTCTTCCACAGAGCATTAAGAGAGATGTTGATTTCTCTCCTCCTTTGAACACATGTGTTTTTCTTTTCAGTATCAATACACAACTCTTCTTACACAGAGCATTAAAAGAGATGTTGCTTCCTGTCCTCATTTGAATACATGTATTTTATCTTCAATGTCAATACACACTTTTTCTTACACAGAGCATTAAGAGAGATTTTGCTTTCTCTCCTTGTTTTAACACATGATTTTTCTCTTAAGAGTCAATATACACATTTTGTTACACACAGCATTAACAGAGATGTTGCTTCCTCTCCTCCTTTGAACTCATGTGTTTTTCCCTTCAACAACAAGATTATCAAAGACAAGATTGTTCAAAGACAAGATTATCTTATCTTTATGTAACACTCACACTAAGAACTCTAATTGTAAATCTAACTTTATACCTAACAGTATACCTAAAACCCTACCCCTAACAATTACAACCCTAACATTAACCCTAATCCTAAACCCAACTCTAACAACCCTAACCCTAACGCTAAGAATCAGAACCCTAACCCTAGGAACACTAACCATAAAAATTTTATGTTAACCCTTATCCTAACCATAACACTAACCCTAAAAACCCTAACTCTAACCCTAACCCTAAGAACCCTAACCCTTACCCTATCTGTAATGCAAACAAACCTAACCCTAACACAAACCATAACCCTTACAACCCTAAACATAACCCTATCCCTAACCCTAATGCTAATGCTAACCCTAACCCTAATATTTTTAATTCTAACCCTCTCCCTAACCTTCCAAACCTAACCCTAACTGTAACCCTAACCCTAACAACCTTAATCCTAACCATTAGAACCGTAACTTAATTGTAAACCTAATCCTAACATGAAACCTAACAACCCTAACCATAACCGTAACCTAACACTAACCCTAACACTGTACTTAACAATCATAACCCTAATACTAACAGTCCTCAAAATAACTGTAACCCTTATGTTACCCCTAACCCTAACCATAAGAACTCTAACCCTAATCCTAAGAATCAGAACCTTAACCCTAACACTTACTGTAAGAACCCTATCCCAAACTCTAAAAATCTTAACCCTAACCATAATGCTAACCCTAAAAACCCTAACCCTAACCCTAACCATGACAACCCTAACCATAATCCTATCTGTAATGCTAACAAACCTAACCATAACTGTAACCCTAACCCTAAACCTAACTACTATAATCGTAACCCTAACCCTAAGAAACCATAACCATAAATCTAACCCTAACCCTAACACTATACCTAACAAACCTAACCCTAACCCTAACAAACCTAACCCTAACGGTAAACCTAACCCTAACCTAACCCTAACCATGAACTTAACCCTAATCCTTATGCTAGCAACTCTATCCCTGACTGTAACCCTAACCCAAACCCTAACCCTAACAACTCTAACTCTAACCCTTAGAACCCTAGCCTTAATTGTAAACCTAATCCTAACACAAAACCTAACAACCCTAATCCTAACCGTAAACCAAACACTAATTCTAACACTGTACTTAACAATCCCTAACATCCCTAACCCTAGCTGTACCCCTGCCCTAACCCTAACAACCTTAAGTCTAACCCTAAGAACCCTAACCCTAACCCTCACCCTAACCCAAACCCTAACCCAAACCCTAACCCTAAACCAAACCAAACCCTAGCATCTCTAATCCAAAACCTACCTGTAACTCTAACAAAACTAACCATAACTGTAATAAATAATAACCATAAACCATATCTAAAAATCACAACCACAACTCTAACCCTAACGCTAACAGAAAGTACACTAACCCTAACTGTAAACCTAACTTTATCCCTAACAATATACCTAACAACCCTAAGCCAAACCCTAACAATACTAACCCTAACCACAACCCTAATCCTAAACCTAACCCTACCCCTAACATCCCTAACTCTAACCCTCTCTGTAACTCTAACAAACCTAACCATAACTGTAACCCTAACCCTACCCCTAACTACTATAACCCTAAACCTAACCCTAAACCTAAGAACACAGACCATAACCGTAAATCTGTCCCTAGCCCTAACACTATACCTAACAACCCTAACATTAACAAATCTAACCCTAACCACAATCCAACTCTAAATCTAACCCAAACCCTAACCCTATCAATCCTAACCCTAACCCTAATAACCCTAACACTATATCTACCCCTAGCAAACCTAACCCTAACAATAAACCTATCCCTAATCCTAATCCTAACAATCCTAACCCTGACCCTTACCCTAAACCTAACCCTTAAAACCCTAACCCTAATGGTAAGCCTAATACTAACCCTAACCATAACCCTAAAAACCCTAACTCTCAGGAAACCTAAACCTAACCTTAACACTAAACCTAACCTTAAATGAAACTCTAACCCTATCCCTAACCCTAAGAGCCATATCCTTTACCCTAAAAAAACTAACCCTAACATTAACCCTAACCATAATAACCCTATCCTTAACCATAACCCAAAGAAACTTAACTTTAACCATAAACCTCACCCTAACCCTAACACCATACTTAACAACCCTAACCCTAACAACCCTAATCCTAACCCTATCCCTAAATCTAACAAACCTAACCATAATTATAACCTCAACTTTAACCCTAGCCCTAACAACCCTAACTGTAACCATAACTCTAACAACCCTAACCCTAAAAATCCTAACTCTCACTTTAAACCTAACCCTAACACTAAACCTAACCCTAAATGTAACCCTAACCTAAAGAAACCTAACCCTAACTGTAAATCTCACCCTAACACTAACACTATACCTAACAACCTTAACCCTAACAACCCTAAACCTAATCCTAAACCTAACCCCATCCCTAACCCTAATGCTAACACTAACAAACCTAACCCTAACAACCCTATTCCTAACACTATCCCTTAATCAAACAAACCTAACCATAACCCTAACCCTGAGAACCCTAACCTTAATTGTAAACCTAATCCTAACCCTAACACTAAAGCTAACAATCCTAACCCTAACCCTAAAGCTGACAATAACCCTAACCCTAACAACCTTAAGCCTAACCCTAAACCTAACCCTAACCGTAAACCTAACACTAACCCTAACACTGTACTTAACTACCCTAACACTAACAACCCTAAACCTAACTGTGAACCTACTCCTAACACTCACACAAAACCTAACAACCCTAAAGCTAACCCAAACAACCCTAATCCTAACTGTAACCATAAACCTAACCCTAACAACCCTAACACTAACCCTAACCCTAAAAACCCTAACCCTAACCATAAACCTAACCCTAACACTAAACCTAAACCTAGATGTAACCTTAACCCTAACACTAACACAACAACTCATAAACCTTACCTAAAAATCCTAACCTTAACCTTAACCCTAAAGCTAACCCTAACAATCCTAACACTAACCATAACCTGAAGACCCTAACTGTAACCATTAAAGTAACCCTAATACTATACCTACCAACCCTATGCCTAACCCTCACACTAACTCTTACAACACTAACCCTAACTCTATCCCTAACACTACAAACCTAACCATAACTGTAACCCTAACCCTAACACTAACACTAAGAACCCTTACCATAAACCTAACTTTATCCCTAACACTATACCCAACAACCCTAACCCTAACTGTAAACCTAACCCTAACACTAAACCTAGATGTAACCTTAACCCTATCACTAACACAATGAACCATAAACCTTACTTAAAAATCCTAAGCTTAATCTTAACCCTAAAGCTAACCCTAACAATCCTAACACTAACCATAACCTGAAGACACTAACCGTAACCATTAACATAACCCTAATACTATACCTACCAACCCTATGCCTAACCTTAACACTAACTCTTACAACACTAACCCTAACTCTATTCCTAACACTACAAACCTAACCATAACTGTAACCCTAACCCTAACACTAACACGAAGAACCCTTACCATAAACCTAACTTTATCCCTAACACTATACCCAACAACCCTAACCCTAACACTAAGAACACTAACCCTAACCCTAAAAATTTTAACCCTAACCCTATCCCTAATGCTAACCCTAAGATCCCTAATGCTAACATAACACTAACCCTAAAACAAAACCCTAACCCCAACCCTAAGAACCCTAAAACTAACCCTAAAAATTTTAACCGTAACCCTATCCCTAATGCTAACCCTAACATCCCTAATGCTAACCCTAACCCTAAAACACTAACCCTAACCCTAAGAACCCTAACACTAACCATAAATTTTTAACCCTAACTGTATCCCTAATGCTAACCCTAACATCCCTAATGCTAACCCTAACACTAACCCTAAAACACTAACCCTAACTGTAAACCTAACCCTAACACTAAACTTAACCCTAAACGTAATCATAACCCTAACCCTAATAACTATAACACTTACCCTAAAAAATCCTAGACCTAACCCCAATGCTAACCCTAACAACCCTAACCCTAACCCGAAGAACACTAATCATAAACCTAATAACCCTAACCCTAACTCTAACGACCCAAAACCTAACCCTAACCCTAACCCTTACAACCCAAAAACTATCCCTAACCCTAACCATAACAACCCTAACACTAACAACCCTAAACCTAACCCTAGCAACCCTAAACCTAACCCTATCCCCAACTCTGAAATCTAACCATAACTGTAACCCTAACAACCCTAACACTAACCATAAAAATAAGAACCCTAACCATAAACCTAACCCTAACACTATACCTAACAATACTAACCCTAATCCTAACAACCCTAAACCTAACCCTAAGAGTTACAACCCCAAACATAAACCTAACCATAACCCTAACCCTAATAATAGGAACCCTAACCCTAACACTAACCATAACTCAAAGAACCATTACACTTACCCTAAAAATTTTTATCTCTACCCCTAACCCTAACAACACTAACCCTAACAACTGTAACCTTAATCTTATCCTTAACAACTCTAAACCTAACCATATCTCTAACCCTAACAATCCTAACCCCTCACCATAAACATAATCCTAACCATAACACTAAACCTAACAAACCTAATTCTAACCCTAATCCTAACAACCATAAACATAACCCTAACCCTAACCCTAACAATGCTAACCCTAACCCTAACCCTAAGAACCCTAACCCTAACCCTAAGAACCCTAACCCTAATCCTAAGATACAGAATCCTAACCCTAACCCTAAGAACAATAACCCTAACCCAAAAAATTTTAACTCTAACACTAATCATAATGCTAACACTAAAAACCCTAACAACCCTAACTCTAACACTATCCATAACACTAAGAAACCTAACCATAACTTTAACCCTAACCCTAGCCTTAATAACTGTAATCTTAACCCTAACCCTAAGAACACTGTCTGTAACTGTAAATGTAACACTAACTCTAACACTATTCCTAACAAACCTATGCTTAACAAACCTAACACTAACCATAACCCTAAGTCTATACCTAACCATAACATATCTAAACCTAACCCCAACCCTAACCCTAACACTATCTCTACCCCTAGCAAACCTAACCATAACCATAATCCTAACTCTAATCCTAATACTAATAAACCTAACCCTGATCCTAACCCTAACACTAACCCTAAGAACCCTAACCCTAATGGTAAACTAACTCTAACCCAACACTATACTTAACAACCTTAACCCTAACCCTAACCACCCTAACCCTAACTGTAATCCTAACCCTAACACTAACAACACTAACCCTAATCCTAACTCTAACCCTAAACACCCAATTCCTCAAGTAAACCTAACCCTCACCATAACACTAAACCTAACCCTAATATAACCCTAACCTTAACCCTATCCCTAACTCTAAGAACCATAACCTTTGCCCCCAAATCCTAACCCTAACACTAACCCTAATGCTAACCCTACCAACATTAACCATAACTCTAATCCTAATCCAAAGAAACCTAACTCTAATGGTAAACCTCACCCTAACCTTAACACTATACCTAACCCCCCTAACCCTAAAAACACTAAACCTAACCCTAATCCTAACCCTTACAACACTAAAGCTAACCCTAACCATATCTCTAACCCTAATGCTAACCCTAAAAACCATTACCCTAACCTTAACAATTCTAATCCTAACCCTATCCCTAAGTAACCCTAGCAAACCTAACCATATCTGCAAACCAAACCCTAACCCTAACCCAAACCGTAAACCTCAACTTAACCTTAACACTATACCTAAGACACTAATCCTAACCATAACAACCCTAAACCCAACAGTACCCTAACCCTAACCGTAAACATAGCCCTAAACCAAACAACCCTAACCCTAACAACCCAAACACTAACCCTATCCAAATCCCTAAACTAACCCTAACAGTAAACCTAACACTAAACCTAACACTGTACCTAACAACACTAACTTTAACCCTAACATGCCTAAACCTAACTGTGAACCTAATCCTAAACCTCACACTAAACCTAATAACCCTAACCCTAACAATCCTAGCCCTAACTGTAACCCTAACAATAACAACACTAACCCTAACACTAACCCTAAAAAACCTAACCCTAACAACACTAACCCTAAACCTAAAAAACCTGACCTTCACTGTAAACCTAACCCTAACACTAACACTAAACCTAAATGTAACCCTAATCCTATCCCTAACCCTAAGAACCATAACCTTTATCTAAAAATCCTAATACTAACACTAACACTAACAACCCTAAACCTAACACAAAGAAACCTAACCATAACCATAAACCTCACCCTAACCCTAACACTATACCAAACAACCCTAACTGTAATGACGCTAAAGCTTACCCTAAGCCTATGCCTTACAACCCTAAACCTAACCCTACCACTATCCCTAACACTAATGCTAGCCCTAACAACCCTAACCCTAATAACCCAAATCCTAACCTATCACTAACCTTAACAAACCTAACTGTAACTGTAAACCTAACCCTAAAGCTATCAAACCAACTCTAACCCTAAGAACCCTAACCTTAATTGTAAACTTAATCTTAACACAAATCCTAACAACCCTAACCCTAACACTACATCTAACCCTAACAACCCTAACCCTAACCCTAAATCTAACCCTAATAGAACCATAAACCTAAAAGTAACCCTAACACTGTACTTTCCAACCCTAACAACCCTAAACATGACCTTGAATCTAATCCTAAACCTCAAACTAGACCTAACAACCCTGATCCTAACATCCCTAACTATAACCATAACCCTAACCCTAAAAAATCTAACCCTAAACCTAAAAACCCTAACTCTAACCGTAAACCTATGACTAACCCTAACCCTAGAACTAACACTAACCCTTACAACCCTTACCCTAACCCTAACTCTAACACTAATACTAACCCTTACAAACCTAAACCTAAACCTAACCATAACTGTAAACCTAACTCTAATCTAATGCTGATAACCCTAACCCTTACCCTAACCCTAAGAACCCTAACCCTAATTGTAAACCTAATCCTAACCCTAACAATATACCTAACAACCCTAACCCTAAGAACCCTGACACAAACCCTAAGAATTTGAACCATAAGCCTAATCCTAACCCTAACCATAACTCAAAGAACCATAACACTAACCCTAAAAATTTTAACCTTAACCCTAACACTAATGTTAACCCTAACAACCCAAACCCTAACACTTACACTTATAACCCTAACCCTATCTCTAACCCTAACAACCCTAACCTTAACTGTAAACCTAATCCTAACCATAACACTAAACCTAACAAACCTAATCCTAACTCTAACCCTAACAACCCTAAACATAACCGTAACTCTAACCATAACACTAACAATGCTAATCCTAACCCTAACCCTAAGAACCCAAACCCTAATTCTAAGAATCAGAACTCTTACCCTAACCCTAACCCTAAGAACCCTAACCCTAAGAAATCTAAATCTAACCCTAATCCTAACCCTAATACTAACTATAACAATCCTAACCAAAATCCTAACCCTAACCCTAACCCTAACCCCTAACCCTAACCCTAACCCTAACCCTAACCCTAACCAAAATCCTAACCCTAACACTAAACCTAACAACCTTAACCCTAACCATAACCAAAGAATACAAACCCTAACCCTAAGAAACATAAATCTGACAATAACCCTAACTCTAATGCTAACCCTAACAACACTAACCCTAAAACTAACCCCAAAAACCCTGACCTTAACCGTGAAGGTAAGAAAACCCTAACACTAAACCTAAGAACCCTAACCCTAACCATAGCACTATGTCTAACCCTAAAATCCCTAACCCTAATATTATCCCTAAGAACCCTAATCCTAACCATAAACATAACCTTAACTCTAACACTAAATCTTACAACACTAATCACCCTAACTCTAACCATTAGCCTAACTCTAACAACCCTATCCCTAATCCTAAAAACCATAATCCTAACCCTAAACCAAACATTAAGCACCCTAACCCTAATACTAACCCTACTCCTTACAACCTAAACACTAACAACCCTAACCCTAAAAGTAAACCTAATGTTAACCCTAACACTACACCTAACAACACTAACCCTAACCATAACAGTATGTCCAACCCTAAAAACCCTAACCGTAACCCTATCCCTAAGAACCTTAATCCTACCCATAAACCTAACCAAACACCTAACACATAACCTAAAAACACTAACCTTAACCATAACCCTAACAATCATAACCCTAACCCTAAGAACCATGCCCTAACTGAAAATATAACTAACCCTAACACTAAACCTAACACCACTAACCCTAAACTTAACAACCCTAATTCTAACCATAGCCCTCACCTTTACAACCCTTACCCTAACCCTAAGAATCCTTATTCTCAACATAAGATTCCTAACGCTAACCCTAACAACCCTAACCCTAAAATCAATAACTCTAACAGTAACTCTAACCATAACACTAAACTAACCTTATACTAAACCAGCAACCCTAATCTTAACCCTTACAACACTAACATTAATCATAACCCTAACCTTTACAACTCTATGTATAAACCTAACCCTAACTCTAAGAGCCCTAACCCTCACCCTAAGAAAAATAACTCAAATCCTAACCCTAACCCTAAACATAAACCTAACACTAATCCTAACACTAAACCTAATAACCCTAACCCTAACAACCATTACCCTAAGCCTAAGCCTAAGCCTAACCTTTACAAACTTAACCCTCACTATAACCCTGAACTTTACAACACTTAACCTAATCCTAACCCTAATAACTCTAACCGAACCCTAAGAACCCTAATTCTAACCCTAACAACCTTAATCATAACCCTAACGCTAAGAACCCTAACCTTAACTCTAAATGACCTAAGCCTAAGCCTAACCCTATCCCTAACACTAACACTAAGCCTAACTCTAACCCTAAGCCTAACCCTATCCCTAACACTAACACTAACCCTAACCCTATCCCTAACACTAACACTAACCCTAACCCTAAAAATAACCATAACTCTAACCCTAAACTTAACACTAACTCTAACCCTATCCCTAACACTAACACTAATGCTAATCTTAATACTAACCCTAACCCTAAACATAACCCTAACCCCTGACCGCAACTGTAAACCTAACCCTAACAACACTAACTCTTACTCTAACCCTTATAATCCTAAGCCTAACCCTAACCAAAAGAAAACTAACCCTACCTGTAAACCTAACCCTATCCCTCACAATAAACCTAACTAAATCTAACAATAAACCTGACAACCCTAATCCAAACCAAAAGAACCCTAATCCTAAATGTAAACCTAACCAAATCATAACATGAAACCTAACAACACTAACCCTAACCCTAAAAACCCTAACACTAATCCTAGCCCTAACCCTAAACCAAAACCCAAGCACCCTAACTTTTACAACCCTAACCCTAACATCAACCCTAACAACCCTAACCCTAACTCTAACCCTAACCATTACCTTGTCCCTGACCATAACAACCCTAACTTTAATCGTAACCCTAACAATTGTAATCCTAAACCTAGCAACCATAACCCTACCCATAATCCTAACCCTAACACTGAACCTAACAACCCTATCTCTAACCCTAACCCTAACAACCCTAGCTGTAACTGTAAACATAACCATAACCATATCCTTAATCCCAACAACCCTAAACCCTAAGAACCCTAACTATAAACCTCACCCTAACACTTAACCTAACAACCATAACCCTAACTCTCACAACCATAACTTAACTGTAACCCAAATATTTACTACAATATCATAACCCTAACCCTAAACTTATGAATCCTAACCTCTACCCAAAGAAACCTAATCCTATCCCTAACCCTAACAACCCTAACCATAACAATAACCCAAAACCCAACCCTAACATTAACCCTCAGTTCTCTAACCCTAAAAATCCTAACCCTAACCCCAATGCTTACCCTAACACTTACCATAACCCTATTCTAACAACTCTAACCCTAACCATTACTGTAAGAACCCTAATGCTATTCGTAAACCTAACATTAACCTTAACAACCCTAACCCTAACAGTAATAACGCTAAATCTAACCGTAAAACTAACCCTAACACTAAACCTAACCCTAACCTAAACCTAACCCTAACCTTGACTCTAACCCAAACAACAAATACAAGGTGCGATTTAATGTCTAAAATGTTGATATGAGGAAATGCATGGAGATTGCTTCAATGCTGTTTATGTCAACAATAAAGTTCTAACACCTGAGTATCCTTGCTGAGATGTGAAATAATAACAACCTCAACTATCCAGTGTTCAACACCATCAAGACCTGAGAAGGAAAATATATACCTGAAGTTGGAAGCATGATGAAGTAACTTCCAAAATTTAGGAGAAGACAACGACAGTTAACTACCTGGACAGTCATCCACCACTTCTCTGTACAACAGGACCATCCATCCTTGTGGCTACTGGCCTATGATATCTGACAAGTCTCCATAGAAACAGGGTATTTTTTGGTAGGACCATTTTATCCTGTCCAGGCAGGCTTCGGCAGTCTCTATCCTTCATCCTGCTTGTACATTTCAGAATGTGAGCATGCTGACAGCAGTCAGGGCAAGTGCTGTTCTCTGCCCCTCAGGTCATTGTTTGCCAAACAAGACAATTTCTTGGCAAGATGTCTGTGATGCTCAACACCACCTTGAGAAAGGAACGGTGATGCCAGGAGTTATCATGTCTCTCAAGGTCAAATTTGAGATAACAAAATCTTGAATGCCATATTCTCTATGAAGTGGTTGAAGATGCCTATCTACCTGGTATTTTCTAACATGTTTCCAAAAAGCCTGAGTACCCTGACTATTAGGTGGCAAATCTGAGTAACCATAATCTGCAATCCCAATCAACCAAGAAAGTGAAGCTAACATTGTAAAAATAGGCATTCCAAAATGAGTGTACAGCTCCTCCATAATAATTTCAAGTATA
>PVIH01023992.1:0-23689 GCA_004025045.1 Sigmodon hispidus
GAAACACCCTGGACTGACCCTTTGGATCCCACGCCACCTAGAGGAACACCTGACTCACTCTTGAGGGAGAGGGGAAAGAACTGGATTTGGCCAGAGGTGGAGACTGACCTAAGCATTAATGGGTCAGTGGGACCATAGGACTGTATGCTCCCTGCCCAGGGAGGGGATGGGGAGTTGCAGAGGAAAAAAAAAAAAAAAGAGTCTTCATTTCTAACATCAAAATGCTCTGAAGATCTCCAACTCAATTCAACTATATTGACTAAAACATAATACTTTCTTTAGAGCTGGTTCTACTCCTTGTTAGCAGTTCTCCTTGGTCAGAACCCATAGTTATAGGGTCTCTAACATCTTGGGTTCTCCAAAGATAATCCAGGCTTCAACTTCACAGTTTCAAATAATGGCCTTTCTAGAGGCCTCCGTACAGGAACAACCCTGACACATGCCTTGACTCAGTGGCTTTCCTTAGGCTGAAAGGCAAATTCCATAAGTCATTTATTTTATCTTCAATTCTAAAGACAGAACCACCAGGCCAAAGTGCCAAGTTCTGCTGCTTGCTAGTGCTGAAACATGGCCCCTTCATTCAATTATAACTCTACCAGCTTTATGTCCTTTATTGCCCAAGATTGGCTGTCCTGAAACTTGCTCTGTAGACCATGCTGGTCTCAAACTCAGAGATCTTCCTGTGGCTGCCTTCCCATTGCCAGGATTAAAGGTATGATGTACCACATCTGGCTTTAAGGTTTTCTTTAGTTCCTTTTTACTAGTTAGAAACTCAGCTGTATGAGATCTTCCCCTAGTGTCACCAATCTCTTTATTCCATTTCTTAATTATTTTATCTCTTTGAACACACATTTTAGCTCTATTTTACTTCCTGGTGCTGCTTTTCTTCTCAAAATTTTCATTTTGTAATCTACTTTGCTCAGCTTGCTTGTTGTCATTATAAATCTTTATTAGAGTCATGACTAAGAACTACATGGCAGTCTGTACTAGAATGTCTTGAGATTGCTTGTGCGAACAGAATTAATCCAAAATTCTTCTCTTTGGTCTCAAATAGACTATTCAGACAATAGCAAAAGGCAGTCACTTTCTTTTTCACCAAAAAAATTGCACTTACAAGAATTTCACCAAAATATCACAAGAATTATCTCCAGGCAACATACTAAAATTCTTCTCCTTTAAAACCTATTGAATGAGACCCCAATAGTTCAAATAATTCTTAGCATCTCCAACTTCCATATTGCTACTATTATAGCCCATTAAGCAGTGCTGGAAGCATTATATTACTTTTATAAACCAAAGTACCAAAGTCCAAATTCTTTCAAATAAACATATGGTCAAGGTTATCACAACAGTACTCTAGTCTCTGTCACCAACTTCTATCTTATGTAGAATTTCCATTACTGTGAAAAGACACTATGACCATGACTATGTCAGCTCTTATAAAGTAAAATTTTATTGGAAAGGCTCACAGTTTCAGAGCTTCAGTCCATTATCACCATGGCAGGGAGCATGGCAGCATGTAAGCAGATATGGTTCTCAAGCTGAGAATGTTACAATTTGTAGGCACTGGGAAGTTGATTGACACACTGGGTGGGATCCTGAGCATAGAAAACTACAAAGTTCACTTCCACCATGACAGACTTCTTCCATCAAAGCCATACCTCCTAACAGTTTCGCTCCTTATGAGATTATAAAGTCCAAGTACATCCAAACTGCCACACACTCACTTATATTTTTGTTTAATGGTAAAGACAGAGAATTTCTACTTATTCAAATACCAGATTTTCATCCTCAGTTGAGTTTGCACTTATAAAGTATACAGAGAAACTAAATGTACATTCTCATCATCCTAAAGAAGGTTTGGATTCTGCTGTCAGGTGCTCTTAGGTTCCATACAGGCTTGAATCATTATCTACCCCTCCCACAGCCTCCAAATAGAAAGGAAAGTACATTATGCAATGTAAGTCAGTGTTTCTCAGTGTTTTTACCTTTCAATACAATTCTTTATGTTGTGGTGACCCCCATCCATAAAATTATTTTTGTTACTACTTCAAAATTGTCATTGTACTGCTGCTATGAATTATAATAAAAATAACCATATTTTCTGATGGTCTTAGGTGGCCTATGTGAAAGGGTCACTTGACTTCCAAAAAATGTCACAATCCACAGGCTGAGAATTACTGATGTAAGCTAAATTTTTTCAACATAAACTAAGGTGTAGGGTCTCACCTAACTTATTTGACCTCATCCCACTCATCTGTAAAGTACAAGTATAGCACAAGTTACATTGAATATTATAATAAAATCTGGAGCCAGATATTGGGGAAAAGCTGAAATATCAGAAAGACAAAGAACAGGCAACAACCAATTTTCATCCAACAAATTTTTCAGGGAAAACAGGGTAGGGCTATATCCACAAGTCCTCAAACTGATTGGGCACACAGTCAAAAGGGCTAAACTTCTGCCTTTTTCTTTTCTTTTTTTTTTCTCTACCCAGCTATTTCAATTCCTGGATCAACTTTCTTAGCGCTAGGATTAAAAGTGGATGTCACCACCACCTGCCTGTGTTTGACCTTGAACTCACAGAGATCTACAGGATCTCTGCCTCCCAAGTGATGGAATTAAAGGCATGGGTCTGATACCACTCCCTGTCTTTCATGGCTTGGCTCTGTTGGTGGCTCTGTCCTCTGATATTCCCAACTATTTTTATTAAATATACATTATATTGCCAAATACAAGTAACAGGGTATTACTTCACAGAGTGATGTTGTGATAAACAAGGTATTCATGATCATAATATTAAGATGGTAATATAATATTCAGAGGCAAGGTATTATAAAAGTAGTGCATGGATGGCTTTATAATATCCCCAGTGGCTTTGAATCTTTATCACTGAGAAATGTAAACATTATTCAATATTCAATTTAAAAATGAAAAAAAAACCAATGTATCATGAAGTTAAATACCACCTTTTTCAAGTGTCCCAGAACAACCAAGAATAATATAAAAGATTTTTCATTCTGTGAAAGACACCAAGAAAATGGTATATGACAGCAGGCTCCTGGAATCTATGCCAAGACCATGATAACACATAAGAGCAGTCACACTTTTTTTTTTTTTCCATCATTGGAGAACATTTCAATCTGCTATTCTTAGATCCTCTAAAGGATAAAATGACGTTGGTCTATAAATAACTGTTTAAAAATTCAATTGAAAAGTTTAGACATGAAAAAAATTCATTTAAAGTTCCTACAAGAGCAACTCAAAGACTACTCTGATGCTTTTCAGGGCAAACTTCATATTGCCAGTTAATATTAATTTGTAAATTTTAAGTAGCACAGATGTTATGGAGGTAACTAAATTCTTTATGTTTGATTTGATGGCCTGCTTGATGGAAAAATAATTCCTGGTAATATTAATCTGCCCCAAAACAACTGGCTACGTTTTGCTTAGTCACTAGGATTAAATCTACTACTTTTGCTTGCTAAATGGATATAGTATCAAAACACCTATTAAACAAATACTGCTGTAATCCTATATTAGTGCAACTCTCTGTCCTCATGAGATAAGGATCTTCGTTCAGTGGACAGTGTTTAATACAAAGGCTTACTATTGGCCAAAGTACGAAGAACACAGTATAGTCGAGTGTCCAGCCATAAGTGGGATGTCTATACCATAACCTCTAATCCCAGGATTAAGGAATATTGCCAAAGAGGGTTGGCAATATTGTACAAAGTCAGAAGTAGAAGACATGGATGAAACTTCACAAGCAAGCCAAAAATAATGATGGACCTAGTCAGCATTTAAGCATGGAAAAGGAAAGAATATCCAAGTTCCTCCTTGATAATAAAGGAGCTATTCAGAGCTGGTGGATAATGGAATTAGAGTTAATCTTTTAGGAGTGTAGTCCCCCATAAATTGACAATGCCCCCATGGATTAACATCTGTCAATGCATATCTGCATAACACTAATTTGGCTCAATAGATACGTTTTTAAAGAGGAATGCTGGGTGTGGCAGTGCACACATTTAAACCCATTATACAAGAAGTAGAAACAAGCAGAACTCTATGAAGTCCAGTCTAAACAGTGCTGCATAGTAACAGCATGTGTCAGAAAAAAAAGAGGAGAAGGAGAAGGAAGAACAAGAAGAAATGAAGTGCAAAGCAGATATAAGTTGAGAATACTAGGAGAGTTGGAAGCAAGACTAGATAGAATATAATAGAATGCACTATATGTTAGTATAAAACTCTCAAATATTAAAATGACCTGAAGTAGAAAAATATTTAAAGACATGTTTACTTTTAGGTATCATTTTACAAAGTCCTATAAAATTGTGAAGTTGAACACACTCTTTGTCACAAATTTTATATTTAAAATGACATTTAATAACTCTTTTAATTTACAAAATATAGTATCAGTCTAACATTTCTCCATAAGTTAACAATTTTTCTTAATTTACATAACATTGAATATTTTGATAATTAAATATGTTCAAGATTTTTTTTCTGTGTTTATTGCTTTCTGGTATTTGAGGGCTTGCGTTGTGGTGTAGACAAAGAGAACCACAATTGGGAATTTGGGAGCATTTAATGGAGGAACAGAACCTCAAAGCCTAATAAATCATAGCAAGCATCTAGAAAAGTGCTCATGAAATTTTATGTCTTTCTGTTCTTCTTTATTGAAAACATAAGCAGTAGCCACAGATATCTCTGCAGTCATTTTTATGAATTTCTGAGGCTACAAAGGGCAAGGTCAGAGTGTTGTACCTGAATGAGGGAGTGTTTGGAGGTCATCAAAACAGGATTTGATGAAAATTTTTATTTTATAACAACATGTCCTTCACATAGTTAAGGGTTATCATGGAATTAAGGACAAAGGGAATGGCTGAAGAGCTTTTCCATATGTGGTGAATTATATTGACATTTAAGGATCACTAATGGGCTTTTATTTCAAAATATTCATACCTTATAGTCAATAGTCACAAAAATGCCCCCATTTTTGCACTTAGCTTTGCCTTTGTTTTGTTATGAAACACTATGCCTATCATAGTTTAATATCAAATTTTCAAATTAATGAAGTTATCCATAATTACTTTGGTTTACATAGTTGGATATAGTTTGCCAGAATTTTGTTGAGAATTTTTGTATCAATATTCATGAGGAAAATTGGTCTGTAATTCTCTTTCTTTGTTGCGTCTTTGAGTGGCTTGAGCATTAGGGTTATTGTGGCCTCATAAAACGAGTTTGGTGATATCCTTCAAATTCTGCTGTATGGAACAGTTTGAGGAGTATTTGATATTCTTCTTTGAATGTGTGGTAGAATTCTGCACTGAATCCACCTAGACCTGAACTTTTTTTACTTGGGAGGCTTTTAATGACAGCTTCAATTTCTTTTGGGGTTATAGGTCTGTTTAGCTAGCTTTTCTTTCTTTCTTTACTGCCAAGTAATACTTTATTTTGTAAATGTACCACATTTTTATAATAACTATCATAAATTTATTTAACCTAGATATTTCTGTTACATGATTAAGCAGTTTGCTGTTAACATAAGTAGACTATTTTAGAACAACGATAAGACAAGTTATACCATGTAGAAAGTCATAATAGATTTCTTCTCTTTTTTATTTCCAGATATGTTTAAACCTTTTTTATTATTATGAATAAAGTCATATTTTCTATCCATGTATATCCTTGTCCCTTCCCCCTCCGACTTCCTCCAGTCACTCTCTCTTCTCCACATCTCTCCTCCCCAGCAAGGGCAGGAGGTCCCAACGTTCCAATATGGCTCAGTTCAACATCCACTCCTGGCAGATCCAGTTTCCTCACCCCAACATCAAGACTGAGTGTGGTGTTCCTCTAGAGGGAGTGGGACTCCAGGTGCCAGTCCAAGGTGTTTCATATCCTAAGCTGGTCTTTGTATTCCTTTGTTTGGGTTTCAATATCTTTGTGTTCTTTCTTAATAGGCTTTTCTAAGACTTTCTTCTTGGCATTAACATTGACTTTTAAAATAATAAAACAGAAGTATTCAAACAAATAATAGTCTTAATAAACAATATGGTAAACATTATGAGGATAGTTCCATCTACTTTATTTATCTTTTCCTTTACTGGTCCCGATAGCTAATCATCTAGATTAAAATCACAGAAAAACCTTCTATTGCCTTCAACAAATTACCCCTTTTAAAAAAACATCCAATTTACTCACCAAACTTCTTGTCAGTGACAATTCAGATGACTGTAAAGTGGATATGCTACCTAGTGTGATAGCAGCCCAAGGAAGAGTCCAAAAAAAGTAAAATAATAATAATAATAATAATAATAATAACACACTAGGAGAAGGAGACCAGTGAGTGAAAAAACTTTCTCAGATGAAAGTGAAGAAGAAATATGTGTAGCTGACTCTGCCTAAGCCTGGAGGTTAACTCAGAACAGAAAGGCTAGCCATGTGGTAATTATTCTTCTGGCCACATGCTGCTCTGGCAGGCAAGCAGCTTTTTTGGAAATTCATGCCCCAAAGTTGGATGCCAAGTGTAACATGAATTCAAGTTGTTGTTAAATGAAAAGTCAATGCCAGATATTGGGGAAAAAAACCAGACAATAGTCAAGTCTCACCTAGCTATCTTCCAAAGTCCTCAGTCTGGCTTGTTGCTTCTTCAGAATAAATCTCTGTCTTCCTACACCTGCTTTAAATACAGCTTTATTTGAAAAGATAATTAAATAACAACACTTCTTCCCTCAGTTGTTTCACTTCTGGGCTCTACTCTGAATCATATTCTAGAGTAAAAATTAAAGGTGTGAGCTACTACTATTTGGTAGTTAGGCCTTGAATTCACAGAAACTCAGAAAGATCTCTGTCTCTGGAGTTATGGAATTAAAGGCATAGGTCACTACTCTTAGTTTTTTCCATGCTGGGATTAAAGGCATGAGTTAACACTCTCTGACCCTCCTGGCTTGACTGTGGTTGAATCTCTTTTCTGATATTTCAGGCTGCTTTTATTAAATGTATCGCCACAATAGTCTGTATATTTCTACTCTTTTTTAAAACATTGCACCTGTGCAGCTCATGTAGATATCTAATGCAAAGTACTAGTCCTTGAAAGCTATTTAGAATAAATAAGAAATTCAAGTTACTAGTTAGTCATTTACAATAATCAAATTTGTAGTTATGTTAGGTATATTTTCAAGGTCATACAGAGATATGTTTTAAATAGATAAATGGTCTTCAAGCACTTCAAAGACCTACAGAATATGGGATTTGAAATGTTTTAATAACATAAGGCTTCTTGTGACAGTGAGGCACATCTCCTTGCAGTACCAATTTTCTTCAAAAATGGATGATGGACATCAAAGACCTTTCATATTGAGTTTGCTTTCTATGTGGCAAATCTAGACATTATACAAGAAACTGCCCTTGCCTAGACTGCTGACAGTCAGCTATCCAATTTGAACAAGCAAAGGAAGTAACTGCTAAATGACAAGGTGGTCCACTCTTCAAAACTTTATTTCTTCACAAAAATGTCTGTCAGATATTTTAGGCCAGCAGGCTAAAGATGGATGCCCCAGTGTTGCAGAGAAACCTTGGAATGATTGTCCAGATAGCTGTGTGTTTCTGTTGTTTCTCAGTTTTAGAAGTTGCTTGCTTTATACTTCCTGTCTTCTTGTGTAATATACCCTTTTTGGGTCTTTGATGGGACTAAAGACTAGATAATTATAATTACAGTTTTCATTGTTATCAAGTTCAAAAATAAAACTCACAAAAGAGGTGTAAAATTATAGAACTGAGATGCATAAAGTTTTATGTTTTTTATTTAAGAAAATGTTTTGAAGTCTAATGAAACAGTCTTGTGTTGGAAATACAAGTTAGGATAAATGCAAATTAGGTCCAAAACTTTGGATTCATCAAGATAAGATAGATAATAGAGTATTTTCTCTGAATATGACAAATACAAATGGACTGGACATTAGTGAATATAATTTTTACCTGATAATAGCTTTATTATGTTAGAGTTAGATCCTTTCCTTTTTATTTAGATAAAAGGAGAATATTGTGGGATATTTGTACATGGTGTGAAGGTGTATTGCTTGATTTGTATAATAATAAAATAAAAAGCTGAATGGCCAATAACTAGGCAATGGTTATAAGGGGATTTCCAAGGAGCCAAAGGAAGAAAAAGAGGAATTGAAGTTCAAGGGAGACACAGAGCAAACAGGAGGTGTAAGATAGAAGGAAGATAATGCATATGGTAGAATGTAGATTAATAAAAATGTGGGTTCAGTTAAGTTTTAAGAGCTAGTGAGAAAAGCCTAAATGAAGGCCAAGTTTTCATAGTAATACCTCTGTGATATTATTTGTCAGCTGGCAGTCCAAAGGACAGTCTGATTACAAAGGCAGTCCTGAAAGAACAGTGTACCATGGAGACCCTTTCTTAAAATAAAGTCTTCCCAATCAGATAAAAACATTTAAGAAAGGTACCTGGGATAAATGCATAATTGGAGTGTAAAAGAGTCCTGAAAAATCATTGTGGCATTATATCTATCACCATACTTTAAAGTAACTATTTTCTTTTCAATGCTGTTGATCTCTTGACACCTTTTGTCAAGTTTCCAACATTACATATGCTTCTCTTCTGGAAAAACTGGAGCCTCTCCTGTTCCCTTTTCCTACTTCTCATTGTAAATCTGACTAAGAAATTCGTAAAACTTCATGCCAGATACTCAATGCCGTGATCCTTGAACCACTAGATTAATCTACAAAGCCTCACACAGAGTCCCAAATTGTAGGGGACATGAAGGTCCTTGAGATCATAGACTAGCACTAAAGAAACCTGCAATCCTAGCATACAGAGTTGCTTCTTCAAGGGAAGGAAGGCATAACCTGTTATCTGTCCTGAAGCTTGGGAGTGGATGTACACTTTAAGATATCTGTGTCACTGAAGATCACACTGGACCCTCCTCCATCCTCCAGCTCCTTATCATAAGCTTTATCCTTTTAGTTAGTCTTTAGAAGACATCTTTATGGAAGATTACACGTGTATTTTACAAAGAATTTCGAGGTAATCATGTTCAATCATTAGCTACTTTGATCATCAAGTAAATTTATATATTCCATTGTACAAGGTTGAGTTAATTATCATCAGGAAAAATTTCAACCCATTGTCTTGTGCTTAAATATGGCTAAAATAAACTACTCAACGTCAGACTTTTGAAGTTTGAAACAACACTGGTAGCTTCAATCCTGTTGGACTGAACTGCTTTCATCTGGCCATGATGGTCCCAGACACCCCCACATCAAAGAATATCAAAACACAGATACATTTCTAGCTAGCATGGTCCTACAGATGGCTTTAGTCCAATTACCAATACAGTTACCATTTTTTTTTTTTAATCTGAAAACTGATGAGCATAGGAATCTGTATCAGCATTCTGGTTTTCTAAAATTTTAAAAGTTACCATTTAAAACATTCTTAGTTTTAATAAATAAAACATTCTACAACTTTGAAATGAAGCATGTGAAAATGATTTCTGGTAACCAGTATCAAAATGTTATGAACCTCACAGTGAGGGAGATGCATAGCAATAATCTACATTGGCTACAAATTATTTGTGTCAGTCATTTGTGTTGCAAAAACAAACAAACAAACAACAAAATCCTCAAAGCTATAGAAAGTCAGAGCTTGCATTCCATCCCCAGCTAGGTCCATTGTTGTGGGCCTATGAAGAGGTAGAATACAGAGGACCAGTGGGTGATCAAATAGAAAGAAACTGTTCATTAGATATCAGGAACTAGAAGAGAAAAAACAGAGATCAAAGTACAGCTTTAAAGACACAGCCTCCTAGACCCACTTTCTCAAATCGAGCACAACTACTCATTGATGTATTGATCCATTGTTGTTTTTTTACATCTTCATAGCACAATCATCTCTCAATACCATCACTAACGGAAAACAGCTAACACACATCTAAATCCTCATGCTTATAGTAAAATTTTGTTGGCAAATTGTTATGTGAACCTAAACTTGTTGGACTTGTGGCACACAAAGGGCTTCAACATGCTTATTTCTAGTGTCCTTCAAAGCTTCCAGACCTAGAATTGGCACTCCTCTTAACTCAGTGACAAGGGAAGGGAAGTAATAAATAGCTGATGATATAGTAAACCTTATAAACCTGAAAACAGCCAGGAAGTAAAGCATTCTCAGGAGAGGGGACTTTGAATATGTCGGGGATTGCCCTCAGCCGACTCGCCCAGGAAAGGAAAGCTTGGAGGAAGGACCACCCTTTTGGCTTTGTGGCTGTCCCAAAAAAGAACCCTGATGGCATGATGAACCTGATGAATTGGGAGTGCGCTATCCCTGGAAAGAAGGGGACTCCATGGGAAGGAGGTTTATTCAAACTAAGGATGCTTTTCAAAGATGACTATCCGTCCTCACCACCAAAATGTGAATTTGAGCCACCACTGTTTCACCCAAATGTGTATCCTTCTGGCACAGTGTGCCTGTCCATCCTGGAGGAAGACAAGGACTGGAGGCCAGCTATCACAATCAAACAGATCTTATTAGGAATACAAGAGCTTCTAAATGAACCAAATATTCAAGACCCAGCTCAAGCAGAGGCCTTTTACTGCCAAAACAGAGTGGAATATGAGAAAAGGGTTCGATGCACAAGAGAAGTAGTTTGCTCCCTCATAAGCAGTGGCCCTGAGGCTCCATGACGAGGAAGGGATTGGCTTGGCAAGAACTTGTTTACAACCTTTTGCAGATCTAAGTCGCTGCTACAGCTACTAGTCGCCTGGGAGGGTTGAGCGGGCGCCATTTGCCATTTTCCATTTCCGCCACTGGCATACACAGTCTCAATTCGCTGACTTGCCGCAGTTTTTCATAGAGGGCCTCTTCCTTCAGTCTTTTGTATTTTTGATTGTTATGTAAAACTTGCTTTTATTTTAATATTGATGTCAGTATTTCAACTGCTGTAAAATGATAAACTTTTGTACTTGGTAAGCCCCTAGGAGCTAGTTTCTTTGCACTTGGATGCAGGCATGCTTCCCACTGTTCAGAGCTCTGGCCTCCAGCTGGCTGTATGACAGAACCACACTGTCCCTCCTTTCCCTCCCTTGTCCTCCTCAGAAACCTGGGATTATGAGCCTCAGATCCAAAGTTGGCCAGTATCTCCATTCTGCACCACTTCCTTTGTGTTTATATGGCGTTTTGTCTGTGTTGCTGTTTAGAGTAAATAAACTGTTTATATAAAGGTTAAAAAAAAAAAAAAGAAAAATGCTCATTGTGGAAGAAAAGGTTCATTCATAGTTCGCCTGAGAATCTCTAAGTTAGGAAGTCAGCATGGCATGATAATTTGTCAGTTTCCCAGTAATGCATGCTGCTGTGTACAACTGGTTTGATAACATTTTGATATCTACTTACTACTTATATCTGATAATAATTCTTTGGTGTTTGCTTAATGAACTCTTTCCCAACTAAAATTGAGGCTATCATAGATCATTCTTCATCTGGCAAAACACCATCAGAGTACGGTGTCATAAAAAACAGAAGCATGAACTACTGGAGAATAATAGAATCTCTATAATAAAGTTATGAATCTATAGCCACAGAGGTGAACACAGACACACACACAAACACACACATACACACACACCACACTACACATATTTACCACACATGCACACACACACTAAACACACACATTTATGTATATATATATATATATATGTTATAAAAAGTTTATTACCTATAATAACTGGAACTAGACAAACTAGATATCCACATTCAGAAATGAAAATGCATTCTCATATCCTAACCATCAAAAAATTCACCCAAAGTGGATAAAAATCTTAAATGCAAAGCCCAAATTTTCGCAAATACTTAGTAAAAATCATGAGAAATAACTCAAGACCTTGTTAAAAACAATGTTTTTTTTTTTTTTTTTTTTTTTTTTTTTTTTTTTTTTTTTTTAACAATCTGGTATCCCAAAACTCAGAAAACAATGGAACAAATTGAAAATAGTTAGAATATATTTAACTCAAAGCATCTATATATCATTGTAGATGAACAAGGCAGTAAAAGATGACAAAGACTGTGAAATCTTTCTCAGTCACTGATAAGACAGAGTTAACATCCAAAATACACGAAGTACTCGAAAACTTTAATAAAACAGTTAACTATTGCCCATTAAAATGAAAAAAATATTTACATAACCACTTCTCAAATAAATATAAGTGGCCAGCAAATTTATTTTAAAATGTTTGATACTATTAATAGTAAGTAGGAAAATACAAAGCAAATTTTATTGTGATATCAACTCCCTAAACTGGAATGTATAGTTCAAAAATAAAACACAAACAAATGCTGGTAAGCATGCAGAGAAGAGACTCATATACCATATGTGGAAATGTAATTTAGGACAAGCATTATGGAATAGAGTAGGCAGATATTTAAGAAGTTAAAAATAGATCTACCATGTCATATAGTAGTCAACTTCTATGTCTACAGAGAAAAATATGTCTATATACCCATAGGATATGAGCAACACCTATGCATATGACCACAATAGAAAGATATGGAATCAATTTTGGTCCTCTCTCATATGTAGAAGGCTAGAAAATGATCTGAAAGTCTATTGATGAAGATTGGAAAGGGTAGAAGGGAGTGGTACAGAGATGAAATTTGATCTGTGTACACAATATACAGTAATAGTATATCACACTAACTTCATCAAAGTATGTAGTTAATGGATGCTAATAAATGAGTTGTAAGTCAAATCTAAGTTTTCTAATGGTTTCTGTAATGGAGGGTATGTTTTGTAAGGACTGAGAACACAGAGGCTACATCTAATATAAATCACATGTTACAAGTACATACTATTAATACAAATAAGCATTGATGATGGTAGCCTGGGGTAGCAATTTTTACTGTGGTGAAATCACTCTCTCCTCTGTCTTCCTTATTAAAAGAAAAGCACAATGCAAATTATATACTTTAAGTGAGAAGCATCTACATGAGATAACATTTTTTTTCTGGATGAGAGATGTATGACTTACCTGTGTGATTACTCAATAATTATATCTCTATAACTTTCCACATTTAGATCTTGTATATTTTCCAAAGCCCTGTGTTCAGGGCTTGGATCTCAATCCATAAACTATTGAGGCAGTGGGAAATCTATGGTAGCCAACAGCTCATTTCTCACCTAGATCCTCTTCCTATTTAGGGCATGTCAAATGAATCAAGGTACAGAGTCCACAGCCTATTGGATTCTTTCCTCGACAAAATATATTTAAGGTGCATCTGTGTATCATGTGGATTGAAAGTCCTTGTCCTTTTGTCATAGTAAAAAATATTCTTTTCTATTAAAGATTCACAGTTTGTTTAAAATTCATTCCCTCAAGGGCAACATTATTGTTTCCAAGATTTTTGGAATAAAAGATGTTGCTGAAAGTACTTCTATTCAAGTTTTTTGTGTCAGTATACTTTCTATGTAGATGTATAATTAGGGATAAAAACATTTAGTTACACAATCATACAAGAAGGTTATGTTTATATTTATAACCAATGGCCAAAAAGGTTTACAAACTTTCTGTACAACTTTGTCATTACCATTATTAAAGAGTGAGAGGTTTTAGTCATATTCACTCTTACCCAGTGCCAGATGCTGAGAAACTTTTAAATTTTAGCCTTTTAATTGGTGTCTAATTGTATATCATCAGTGCTGTACTTTGAATACCTTATTACCAAATGGTGTTGACCAATTTTTCACATGAGTCTTTCTTATCTGTTTATCATTTCACCAAGATGTGCCTTCAGTACTTTTGTTCATTTATTGACAATGTTATTTGTTTCTTACAGTGGAGTATTTGAATTATTTGTATATTTTGACAGGTCTTTTATTTGATGTGTATTTTGCAAATACATTCTTGTTTTGAGTTTACCTCTTTTTTATTCCTTCAACAGTGTCTTTTGTAAAGCTCATGATATGAATATAATACCAACTCATGGTATTTATTTTGTAAATGAATTTTCTATATTTGTACAAATTGATATCAAAACCTGGTTTTATGTAGATCTTGCCTTCTATTTTCTCTTACAAGTTTTGTAGTTTTTTCCCTTTTGAGGTTTCAGTTCCATTACTTGAATCAAGTTTTATGATGAATATTGTGTTTTTTTAGGCTCATTGCTTTAGACAGAGGTCAGTTCCCGTTATTTTATTTCAAAGAACTCTTTTCTCATCACTGTGCTTGTGTGAACAATTAGTTGATCATTCTTATTTATCTGCTTTTAGACTCTCTATTTTGTTGCATTGACCAATGTGTCAATTGTATATTGCAACAGTATAATACTGTATTGATTACAGTGTCTTAGATAAATTTCCAAATCAGGTAAAATAAACCTTCCAACTTTTCTCTCTCAGGATTGCATTGGCTGTTTTAAGCATTCTACCTCACCACACAAGTTCTAGAGCCATGTTTAGCAATATCTAAAATTTTATCCAGAAATTTATGATTTGTGTGGTTTTTAAGTCTATAGACAAATTGAGGAAAAAAATGGTCAGTCAAATTTGACTTCTAGAAAATCCAGCCTCTATAACTCTGTGTTTAAGAGTTTCAGCTTTTTCCTAAAGAGAGATGTGATTTGACAGATCTCAACAGCTATTCTTTCTTGTACAATCTTCTCCTCTTTCCATGATGGAATCATAGCTAGAAAAAAAAATCTTACCAAAACAACAACATATTCCTGTAGTGAGACATGGTCTCTCTCTTCCTCCCTCCCTTCTTTCTCCTTCCTTCCTTCCCTCCCTGCTTTTTCCCTCTCTCCCTCCTTGGTGTGTGTTTGGATCTTCTTTAAATCTAGCAGATAGTATCAATTTGTCATTTATAAGAGAACTCACCATAATATTTAAGAAAATAATTATTTAAGCATGCATATGACTTTATGGATTCCAAGACCTTGTCAGTTAAACCATGTCCGTGAGCTGTGTTCCTTTCTGCTCGCTCCTCCAGATGTGGGGTGGGATGAAAACATTTCTTTGATGAATCCATCTAAAGTTGTCAGGTTTGTTTTATTATTTTGTTTTAAGGATGTCATTGATGACGTCAGAACGCTTGGATGTTGGAGCAAAGCTGAAACCAAAAGCATTATTCTCATTTTATTAACTTTTTTATATTGTACCTTTATATATTTTCAAACTAAAATAAAGTAAATAAGAAAAACAACAAAGTGTAGAATTTCATTCTATATAATATGGCCATTTTGTTTTATAGAATCTTTAGTTTGTAATATCTTAATATAACATTCAATAATCATCATAGCATGATGAGAGTTAGGAGGCACTAAGTAAAATATATTCTTTTTGTTATTCAATGAATGTAAAAACCATGACAGTGTACTTATTTGGGTTCAAATAGCTAAAATGTAGCAGAGATAAAACATTTTTTTCTCAAAAGCTCTTTTCTTCTTTCTTTCTATCATCTATCTATCTATCTATCTATCTATCTACCTATCTTAGTCTTTTTGAGACAGGGTCTCTTTATTATGCAGCTCTGGAAGCCCTGGAACTCTCTTCAGGCTGGCTTTGAACTCACAAAGATTGTCATGCCTCACTCAACCTCATAAGTGCTAGTATTAACTGCATAGGCCACCATACTTTACTTAAAACTCCATTTGTAAATGTTGAATATGTTTGAAAAACTGCAACACAAAGACGGGAATTGCCACATTTAAAATTGAACATGTGGCGTTATTTCATGAATAAATCTTACACATAGCAATTCCTTTTTTGTTGCTATGTTTATTCTGTGGATAAAGCACCAAGTGAACATAATTGGGTAGGTTAAATATTCAGGAGGCTAAAAGAAATAATCATTGGTTCATACTGGCAGAAATCTTTTCATTATTTAAACAATTTACTGTTTCTTGATTCTGCACTACTGTGGATTGTCCTCTGGCATCTAGCTTCCAATTGCTGGATGAAATATTGTGGTGTAAATTTGGAATTTGGCAATGCTTGTAGAGAAAATTGAAACCATATCCCATTAGTAGGTTCAAAGTCCCAAGTGCCTGGGTATTAAAGCTTTGTATGGAATTGGAGAATAAGCAATCCTGTTTATGGTCCTAATTCATCAAGTCATTGCCTTGGCAAAGGAGCAGTATTTTGCTAACTGGTGCTTTACCCAGATCTCTGAAGGGGTCCTACATTCTTTGAAGTAAATGTCAACATTTGGCACTCCTTTATTTGACACCATTGCAAAACTTCACAGTACGAAATTGAAGACATACGTAGGATACATGTCTGGTTACTGTTACCACTTAGTAAAACTTCAGCACCTTGCTCACAGTGTGTACATCATATTTTTGGTAACATGGGACACATATAAAATCTTTGAATGT
This sequence comes from Sigmodon hispidus, assembly GCA_004025045.1. NCBI lineage: Eukaryota > Metazoa > Chordata > Mammalia > Rodentia > Cricetidae > Sigmodon > Sigmodon hispidus. The sequence goes on from PVIH01023992.1 coordinate 16,391, forward strand.
GGGCTGGAGAGATGGTTCAGGGGCTAAGAGTACTGACTGTTCTTCCAGAGGTCTTGAGTTTAATTCCCAGCAACCACATGGTGGTACATCACCATGTATGATGACATCTGGTATCCTCTTCTGTATACTGTATACATAAGAAATAAATAAATATTTGAAAAATCTAGGAAATTTTTTTAAATGTCTTTGAATGCTAGAGATAAGTTGATGCGTTGTTTTTTAGCTCTATGATTATAATTTATTCCATGGAAAAGTATCCTCAATGTATGGACCTAGTTTGTATAAACTTATAGTAAATATATAATATATATGTAGAATACATATACATATAGTTTTCTTGGTATAGAAAACTATAGAGATAAGAATGAGTCATTAAGTCACACATGCAAATAATTTAGAGGATATAGTTGGCATGGTAGTGTATAACTACATATAATAGAGAGTTTAGATTGATGGTACATTAAGAATGAAGTTTGTAAAAATGCAGTCTTTATCTGAGTGTTCAGAAATAGAATTGATACTATTACATTAAGCTGAAAAGCCAGTTTTAAATGTACTTATCTATGACCATTTCCCACTACCTATCTTCTGAGCATTATAACCTCAAGATAATCTTTTTACAAGAGGGGAAAGATTGTTCACCATTATACCTTCAAAGTAAGCAAGAAGAACCTCTTGCCATGCTTATAATTATAAAACCAAGAGTACAGAGCTGTAGGGAATATTCTTATAATGGTCCTTCCATTTCCATGGCTATTATTCATAGATGGAAATACAAACTGTCAAAGGACAAATGTACAGTTGAGCAAGGGGTGCTTCTATTAGTTAATGGGATTAAAAATACTTTGGGATGTATCATTTTTGAGAAGGGGCAGAAAAATTAAAAAATCAATCTCACAATGAAATGTGAAATCCATAAAAAAAGAGCATGTTCATGGCAACTGGTCTCTAATGAGTAGATCTATGACCCGAAACAGGAAAATGTGTGATATCTAAGTCATGGTTCCAGGACAAACTGACATTGTTAAGAGTTCTAAATATAGACTAATGACCAGATAACTTCCTAATACTCTCATCGTTGGAAAGAGTTGTTTCCTCAGTCATGGTTGTCATAAGTTATTGATTATCCACTGTGCATATTAACTTCTTCTGATACCTAGACGTTTGTAAGCTCACCCTCACTTGCCTATGTGTAAAACCCTCTTCAAATGGATAAATTATGTTATAACCCTACAGAGTATTATTGTAATTAATAAATAACAGGGTGGATGGCCAACACTGTTATCTGCATTTTAATGTGTATCTATTATGCATGAATTATTTTTGAATAAACTTTAAAATCTGAGTTAGACTAAATTATTTAGAAAGAAATTTATCTTCATTGAAGATCAACTTCAGTATAAATCTAGAAACTTATACTTGACTTTTTTTTATCAGAAGTGCTTCTGCCATATGACATAACATAAAGAAGGGGCCATTATTTACCATTGAACTTCAGAAGTCACTGGAAACATCATAGCTTTCCAACTGAGCTGTAGTTGAATCAAATTTCTATTCTATCATCTCCTCATCCATTAGTAGATGAATTAACCTTTTTTTAAATAACCACTACAGAAGAAGGACCCTAACAAATGATAAATAGTGTCAATGGGGTTAATAAGGTTACCTTTATTCAGGCTCTAATCTGAACAGATGGCCCAGAATCTGCCAAGTGGAACCAGAGAATTATGCAGTTGAGTTCCAGTGAAGAAGACCAAACAACTGAAGCTCTGTGAGAAAGTAAAATCAAAGAAAAGCTATAAAAGGTAAAGGACAACAATGTGCTGTCCCTGAGAATCCATACTTTTATCAGAAAAGCTGAGAGTCATGGATAACTCACATAACTTGAGAGGACAATGGTGGGATAAGAGATGGCTCAGTTGGTAAAGAATGTGTCATAAAAGCATGAGAACATAAATTTATACCCAATTACCCACATTAATGCTGGGGACATTGGTAGCCTAACCATTGGGAGAATGGCAATAGCTAGATCCTTAGAGTTTATTCACCAGCCATTCTTCTTGAAATATAATCAAGTTTCCCCAAAAACTAAAATGGAGGGCAATTACAGAAGATACTTTTTGTCAACCTATGGCATTTTTATAACACACATACGCACATATGTACATGTGTACACACACATACCCATGTAGTCAGAAGAGGATGCAGGAGGATCAAAATTCAAGGTCATATTCAAATACATAGTCATTTTGGGCCTGACCTGGTGCTATACAAGACATATTGTCTCAAAAATAATATGTAATCTTGAGTATTTGCTATTGTTTACAGTTGCTAAAGCCAGCTGCCTAAATGAAGCTTATGCTTAGCACATCTGAATTTGACCACTACACTAGATATTATTTAGTTTCTCACACATATTCTGGAAGTTAAAAATGGTATACATGTCTGTATAATAATTTTTGTTAAGTAATTTTATTCATTTTTTTCAAATCTATAGGCTTGAGTGATTTAAAGTTTTTTTAATTTCTATTTTAAAGTATGTAATAGTGATTCTAAATTTATTCAGACCAGCAGTAATGTCAGAAAAAATATGTTCTTTCTTTGTTCTGACTCTTCTTCTAAGTTAGTTTTTGCTTGCCAGTCAAACAAGAACATAGTCAAAGACATATCTGGATCTGGAGTGAGATATTCATCATAGAAATAAGATAATTAATATTTTATTTTTATATTGCTTCTAAGAAATGCTGAGTCATCTTGCCTGACTGTCTCCAGGAATATCCTGTTTCTACCAACATAGAACTGAGGTCATGAGCCAACAAGGTCTCTCTCTTTCTCTCTCAGATTTTGATAACCTAACTCAGATCCTGACACATGGAAAGATAACATATCATCAGTTGAACTATGTCTATAGCCTTTTCCCTCTCCCTACATTTTAAAGTTAATATTTGAGTGGGAAACCACAAAAAAGGACACCAGAAAATAAAATCAATAATTAATTAAATTACACACTTCAAATGGTTATAAAGCCCAAAGTAAAATTTACTAAGTCATATCTGTTTCTCCTTTTGACTTCCAGTAGTCTCATGCTACTATGTTGTCAAATGCTAAGAGAATCATGTTGGAAACAAAATGAAGACAATTATATAAACTAAAGTATATTGATATTCTTTCTCTCTGTGCCTTTAAAATCATACTATTGACAATTGGCTTGCCATCTGTTCAAACAATACAAAAGTGTAAACGTTTCTATTTTTCTTTTTATATTTTTAAAAGTGATTCTTTGTAAATTTCACATCAATAATGCCAATACGATTCATTTTTCAGTCTGTTCATATCTTGCCTCCACCCTTGTAACCATCCCTCCCAAAAGAAAATAAAAAAATAGGGCAAAACAAACATCTCAACATGAAACCTGTGGTTTGTCATAAAGTATACTCTTTTGTGCAAGCAGCTTCACTTTGAAAATGTTCATTGCAGTGAGTCATTGATATGGCTTCTGCTGCATCATCAAGCACCCTCACTGGGACTTTGCTAGGATATCCTGCCATTTCCATGAGTCATAGAAATCCTACAGCTTTGGTTCTATAGGAATGGCTCCTCCCCTCGCTCTAGCACTTCATAGATAGGTTTGCTATTGAGGTTAGCAAACTCAAATCACTGTAGCAAGGTCTGCATGGTAGCTGAGTTGGTTAGCTACTCAGCACACCTACACCCACATCCTGGCACCAGCTCTCTGGAACTGCCCAATAAAGGGTCTCTTGCATCCATGTCACTGATAGTACCATCTGGGAAAATGATAGCAGAGACAGTCCTCATGATTTCATGAGGTTTTCTCACTGGTAAAGTGAAAGAACCTGTGTATTTTATTGGCTTGGTACTTTTCTGTCTTCATACTTCTGTCATGTAGAAGCAGCCACAAGACTTGTGAATGTATTTTATTAATCATTCCAATAACTCTAAAGAAGAGGCCTTTTTGCTGAAGTCATGTCAATGCTGTTCCAATGGGACACCACATCAGGATAGATTTTTTAAAAATGTACACAATGTGTTTGTGTGTGTGTGTGTGTGTGTGTGTTTGACACACTGTTGTGAGATATCTTTCTGTATGCTGAAAATATGTTTTATTACCATTGGTTAATAAAACAGCTGATGATGTTTTGGTCTCTAGCAATATCCAGTCTGGAAATCCAAACAGAGATACAGGGAGCAGAGGGTGGAGCTGAGATGCCAGCCAGATGCCTGGAGGAACCAGTTGTATTAGAACACAGGGAACACCACAAGACACATGGCAAAACATAGACTAATAGATATGGGTTGTTTAAGCTTAAGATCTAATTAGTAATAAGCCTGAGCCATAGGCCAAGCAGGTTGTAATTAATATTAAGCCTTAGAGTGATTATTTTTAAAATGGATCCAAGACTAGGCAAGACAGAAAACCCTCCATCTCCATGCCATAGCAGACATTTGAAGGTGAGAAATCAACTAATGTGAGTCAGTATTCTCCTTTCATTATATGAGTCCTAAAGACTATATGCAGATTGTCAGTTTTGGCTATAAGCATCTTTACCCACCGAGGTATCTTGTCAGCTAGAGATGGATGGAACTTTTTAAGTAAATTCCAATGGAACAGATGCTAAGAAGACTAAACCAATATACATCTTCACTGTACTCAAGCCCTTATGCACATTTCTTCCCATAATAAACCATTAACTGTCATTTTTTTTTGTCTTTTAGAATAAGTATAAAGTGACTAACGTAGTGGCCTTGAGAAAAAGTGCAGTTTTTAATCACTCAAACTTTTTATTTTGGGGGCAACTTACTCAGTTACAACTTTCTTTTTTACTCAAATAAAATTAAAGTTTCAATTTATATACGTGAGCCTTCTTGAGTTTAAGTGTACTTAGTGTATATGTGTAATATCTACAAATGCCAGAGAGGGTGTCATCCTCCTGGGAGCTAGTGTTCCAGCTAGTTGTGAGCTGCTATTTGTGTGCTTTGATTTGAACTGGAATCCTTAGTAAATTAAACCCCCTTGAGCCATCTCTCCAGATCACTCCATGGTTTAATCTGTTTTTTTCTTTATTTATTTTGTATATATCAAAAAAAACAGTAAAATGGATTTAAAAAGCTGTTAAGTTAACAATAACTATAAAGAAGATGAAAATCATAAGCATGACTTATCAAGGGTGATAATGCAAATAAGATTGCTACACATATATTTACTTTGTGTTCAGCTTTCCCTCTGAATTTTTTTTTTTTTTTGCCATCCCTGTATATCCTTATTCAAGGTCCCTTCCCCCTCCCACCACATCAGGTCATTTTTCTTCTCCGCAACTTCCCATCCCCTCCCTGGGCAGGGAGCAGACAGTCCTATGGTCCCACTGACTCAATAATGCTTGGATCAGTCTCCACTCCTGGCAAAATCCAGTTTTGTCCCCCCTCCCTCAAGAGTGAGTCAGGTGTTCCTATAGTTGGAGTGGGGTCCAAAGGGTCAGTCCAGGGTGTTTCTGATCCCAAGGTGTTCAGTGGTTGTGGTTTGGGCATGCTTGGCTTTTTTTCTTGTTTGTTTGTTTAGAGACCACTAGTGAGTGAGTACATCTCCTGCTTATCATTCTGAGTTTGTGAGACTTCGCTCAGGAGGATATTCTCCAAATCCATCCATGTGCCTGTGAATTTTAGGATATCATTTTTTCTTACTGCTGAGTAGTATTCCATTGTGTAGATGTACCACAGTTTGTTAATCCATTCTTCAGTTGAGGGGCATCTAGGTTGTTTCCAGGTTCTTGCTATTACAAAAAATGCTGCTATGAACATAGTTGAGCTAATACCTTTGGAGTGTGAATGTGCCTCTTTAGGGTATACACCCAGAAGTGGTATTGCTGGGTCCTTGGGGAGATTGATTCTCAATTTTCTGAGAAACCGCCATATTGCATTCCAAAGTGGCTGAACAAGCTTACACTCCCACCGACAATGGAGGAGTGCTCCCCTTGTTCCACATCCTCTCCAACATAGACTGTCATCTGTGCCTTTTATCTTAGCCAATCTAACAGGTGTTAGGTGGTATCTCAAAGATTTTTTGATTTGCATTTCTCTGATGGCTAAAGATGAAGAGCACTTTTTCAGGTGCCTTTCAGCCATTCGTAGTTCCTCTGCTGAGAATTCCCTTTTTAGATCTGTACCCCATTTTTTGATTGGGTTATTCAAGGTTTTGGGCTCTAGATTCTTGAGCTCTTTATATATCATAGAGATCAGTCCTCTATCACTTGTAGGGTTGGTGAAAATCTTTTCCCATTCTGTAGGCTGGCGTTTTGTCCTATTGACAGTGTCCTTGGCTTTGCAGAAGCTTCCTAGCTTCAGGAGATCCCACTTATTGATTGTTGGTCTTAGTGTCTGTGCCACTGGTGTTATATTTAGGAAGTGGTCGCCTGTCCCAATTCGTAGAAGTGTATTTCCCACTTTCTTTTCTATCAAGTTCAAAGTGGCTGGGTTTAAGTTGAGGTCTTTGATCCACTTGGATTTGAGTTTTATGCAGGGTGACAGGCTCGGATCTATTTGCATTTTTCTACACACTTCCATCCAGCTATGCCAACACCATTTGTTAAATATACTATCTTTTTTCTATTGAATGTTTTGGGCCTCTTTGTCAAAGATCAGGTGTTCAAAAGTTTTTGGGTTCATGTCTGGATCCTCAATTCTATTCCATTGGTCCACAAGTCTGTTTTTATGTCAGTACCAGGCTGTTTTTATTACTGTAGCTCTATAGTATAGCTTGAAGTCAGGGATGGTGATACCTCCTGAGGTTCTTTTGTTGAGTAAAATTGTTTTGGCAATCTTGTCTTTCCTGTTATTCCAAATGAAACTGAGTATTGTTCTTTCAAGGTTCAAAAAATATTGTGTTGGGATTTTGATGGGCAGTGCATTGAATCTGTAGATTGCCTTTGGTGGAATTTCCATTTTTACTATGTGGATCCTACCAATCCAGGAACATGGGAGAGCTTTCCACTTTCTGATATCCTCTTCAATTTCTTTCTTGAGTGATTTAAAATTTTATCAAACAGGTCTATTACTTCTTTGGTTATAGTTACTCCAAGGTATTTAAAACTATTTGCAGCTATTATGAAGGGTAATATTTCCCTTATTTCTTTTTCAGCTCTTCTATCTTTAGCGTATAGAAGGGCTACTGATTTCTTTGAGTTTATCTTGTATCCTGCTACATTGCTGAAGGTGTTTATCAGCTGTAGCAGTTCTTTGGAAGAATTTTGTGGGTCACTTATGTATACAATCATATCATCTGCAAAT
>PVIH01023993.1:0-23710 GCA_004025045.1 Sigmodon hispidus
CATAACAAAACAGGTTTCATTTTTGAATGGAACTGTACAGCATCTTTTTAATGACAGATTTGCCATAAAGACAGATAGGCAGTTCTTTACTTTTCATAGGGTCTCCTCGTGAGCTTCCCTTCCATCTGAGTTCCACTATTTCCCTGAAGTACAGACCCTTTATTTTCTGGGCATATTGTTTCCTCGATTGTAAGAATAAGAAACCAGAGAATTCAGCATTCAAGGAGGTGATAAGAAAGGACCTGCTTCTGCTATATCTCTGTCATGCACGGCACTTTCTCCTTTCCTGGGAGTTTCTATCACTTAGAACTTAAAATCCTCTGGTCTACATGGTCTCTAAGTTTTCCTTTATACTTAGTATCCCAGACAGACAGAAAAATATGATGACCAATAGGAAATTACAAGAATGGGTAAACTTTGTCACCCTGAAGAGTACCCAAAAAATACCCAAAAGTAACCTCTAAGCTTAGGACTACATCAGTGACATACTTTTGAATTAAGAGAAATTTTCACTCTTAAGGTATTTTTTTAGTGCCCTACTGTGTCATACTAAACAGTATGGGGCTGCATGGAGAACAACAGCACTGAAAACTACTCCACTCCATAGATACTTGAGTCCTTCTATTTCAGTTAAGTTGAGTTTTGCTTTTTACTAGTCATTGTTTTCAAATAGTAAGCTCAATGTATTTTTTCCAGTATGTAGCTTCTAATGACAATGTAGGTTGTGTAATTTTGTTATAGCACTTTTTCTGATTTGAAGGTGTGTGAGAAACCTTTTACTTCTAAAGCTATGACTCCAGAGATTGTGGTCTGTGAGAAAAATCATTTAAGGTTTGAGAATACACTTAAGGGGCTGCAGAGATGGCTCAGCAGTTACAAGAATTAGCTGTTCTCCTAAAGAACCCAAGTTCAATTCATAGCACACACATGGCAGTTCACAACTGCTTGTAACTCCAAGATCTGACACCTTCAAATAGACATACATGCAGACAAAATACCAATGCACATAAACAATTTTTAAATTATTTTTTATAAAAGAATACAAGCCTACAATCTTCCTGTTGCAAGTGTTACTACAGTCAAAGCCCAGAATACCTATCCCCAGTAAGCTAATTAAACAAAGTAACAGTAAAAAGAAGAAAGATGTGTTTACTGTAGCCATAGTGGGCAGAGAAGGACAAAATCGTCCCCAAGCCCATTTTTCAGTATACAGAAGTGACTTCTAGGCTTAAATAGAGAGCCAAAAGTCTACAGAACTAATTGTCATGGTGAAGTGCAATCCCAGGCATCATCATATTTTAGAATCCAGTCTCTAACAAGGTAGTCTGACAAGGGACCAGAACTGTGTGCAATTTCTTCAAGAGACTCTGGTTGTCACAGGATTTTAGTATTTTAGTTTCCCCAAAATGAAATTCCTGGGGAAATTTCCAATTCCTTTAAGTCCACTGTTGAACTGATAGCCAAAGGAGGAAATATTTAATTATCTAAGAACATCTTCATTCCTGCCTGGGAAATATCAGGAACATGGTCAGGAACAGGCCTTCTATTTCTTAGAAGGAAAGCCTATGTGTTCTACCCTTGTCTGTAATCTTATCATGGAGGGATTATTCAAATGTATCCAAGGCAAGGTATACAAGGTAAAAAAGTAAACAAGTGACTCAAATTTAGCAATTTTTGTGAACCAGGGTCTCAAGCTGACCTCCAACAAGCTACAAAAAGGAGGCTACCTTGAACTCCAGATCCTCCTGCCTCCACCTCCTAGATGCTGGGATCACAAGTGTGCACCACCATTCCTAACTGTGGCTTAATGTAAATTGCCTATTCACTTGATATACACAAAGATAACAAAGAGGCTAGACAATCTCAAAGCTGAAGCTAGATGGCCATTCATCTAGGACAGAGAATAGAGTCTGCTGTGTCCCATCCCAGTTTCAGTGAGCTGTTTTACATCACCATTTAAATATTTACTTATGAGGTTACTTTTCCTTTTCGTTGTCACTCTTTTGTTTTTACTTTTTGCTGAACTTAGGATTGAACTCAAATCCTTGGAAGTGATAAACAAAGCAAATGTTGTAATGCTGAATGTATAGTCCTGACTTTATTTTTTATTACTTTTTAAAATTTTATTTATTTATGGTTTATGTATGAGTACTCTGCATATATATTTGCATGCTACCAAAATAGGAAATCAAATACAGTTAGAGATCTCACTATAGATGGTTGTGAGCCAGCATATGGTTGCTGTGAATAGAACTCAGGCACTCTAGAAGAGCAGCCAGTACTCTTAACTCCTGAGTCATCTCTCTAGCCCCAAAGTACTTATTTTAAATTAACAGTAACTTATATGAACTCTTATAAGCTCATTTTTATACAAAAATATGAAAAACAAATATATAGGTCTTAAATAAAAATGTAGACCTTCGATGTAAATTAAGACTATTTTAAAACAAAACAATGTAGTGAATTCTGAATTTAGTAACATTTAAAAGATCAGCAATAATCTCAAGGTACAGTAACACAGACACTTGATGAATGTTCTCAAGGGAATTTTGCAAAAATGTATCTCTAGCAGTAGCAAAGATATTCTAAAGAGAGAAACATGTGTCCCTGCCTTGAGCTATCAGACTATTGAGACAATGGGCCCTAAGAAATAGGCATTTACCTGAAGAGTCCCATTCTGGGAAGGAAAAAGCTGGGCCCAAGAGCCAGCCAGAAGGGAACTTGTCTCCTGGAAAGAGATTTCACACACTGCTGACAACTACATGGATGACTTTGCAAGGTTGACAGTGATATATCAGTTGATGGGTAAGATCCCATCCGAGCAGGACTGCTTAGTCATACCAAAGTGTCGTCCTCTAATGAATCCTAAACCAGATGTCAGGACCCACAAAATGAGAGTGGCTGGACCTCTTTATTTGTTCTTCTTCCCAGTGTGAAATCTTTTTCTGCTCTTCACTATTACCTGTCTTTCAAACTGGCTGATTGATGATGAATGGATGGCAGAGCCTATTTTGTGAGGGCTGCCAGGACCAAGCTGCTGAAACTCAGCAACCCCAGAAACATGTCAACTTGTAGAAATCAGCAAGAGAATTATGTTGTCTCAAATGTAGACAAGGATTTATTAACGATATTTGTTGTAATAGAAATAATACGCCTTCCCAGTAAGAAATCACTCTGTACACTTAACATTTTAATTATGCATACTACATAATTAAGAGATTAATGAAGAAAAAAAGCTCTTTCTAGTACTTGTCTAGCTCTAGCTAATGCACAAAAGAGAAGATCACTACCTTATGCTCACTTCAAGTCTATGTATTCACACATGCACTGCCATCCTTGAAGCTCTTCTAGATCCCAGCCCCAGTTTACACTGAATAATTTAAACAGAGGCAGGAGACTCAAGTCTGGTCTCTTGGGTAGCTGGAAGAGTTACACAGCAAAGATATTGTCAGAATTTGTTCTTGAGCACACATGTGTTCTTCTCACTAAATGTTACTTGGGTTCATTTTGACCACCAGGCAGAATTATGTTTTTCTGAAAAGAACACAGGGGACATAATGACAAGGCAGGACTTGATGGTGGGTGTGACCCTGCACTGTCCCCTAGAGTTGTCCCTCAGAGGCATGTTCTTTGATAATGGCTCGTTATAACTCAGGGCTGTCTCCTTTTGTTGCAGGAATGGAGCCTAATTGGAGGCCAGTCTTGGTGAATAAACATTAGCAGAAGCTTTCCAAACAACCTTAAACTTGAACTGTTGCACAGACTTTGCTTTCCTGGTTTCTAACACGCCTTGTTAGCACACTTCTTCTCTTCCACTCATTTCTGAGGAGAGGGAAGGGTTCCAGACAAAGGTTCCCCTGTGACGCTCGGGCTGTGCTGGAACCCACTACATGGTCTAAGGTGGCCTCAGACTCAGATATCCACCTGCCTCTGCCTCCCACATGCTGAGATTAAAGGGGTGCATCACCACCACTCAGCCTTATCTTCCAGTCTAACTGGAGGCAGCATTACTTTGGCTAAGTTCTACTGCACGCAATGTAATGGTTCCTAAGCAAGGTTATTAAAAAATTCCTCTATATTATTGATAAAGGAGTCAAAATTATACAATAGAAAAAAAAAGGATTTTTGACAAAATGGTTCTGGCAAAACTGGATCTCCTCATGTACAAGAATGCAAATAAATCCATATCTATCACCCTGCACAAAACTCAAGTCCAAATGGACCTCAATGTAAGTCCAGACACACTGAACCTAATAGAAAAATGAGAAACAGCCTTGAACAGATGGGCACAGAAGAAAACTTCCTGAAGAGAACACCAATAGCACAGATACTAAGGTCAACAATTTAAAAACTGGGACCTCATGAAACTAAAAAGCTTCTCTAGAGGAAAGGACACTGTCAATAGGAAAAGATGTTCACCAACCCCACATCTGAGAAAGGACAAATTTCCAAAATATATAAAGCACCAAAGAAACTCAACATTAAAACAACAAATGATCTGAAAGCAGGGTGATGCACTCAGGAAGCAGAGGCAGGCACATTTCTGAGTTAGAGGTCAGCCTGGTCTACAAAGTAAGTTCCAGGACAGCCAGGACCACACGCGCGCGCGCACACACACACACACACACACACACACACACACACACACACACACCCCACAAATTAAAAAAATAAATAAATAATCCAGGTAAAATGGGATAGAAACCTAAACAGAAAATTCTCAACATAGGAACTTTAAAAGGCTAAAAAACACTTAGCAACAAATACCTTGGTGGAACTATAACCAAAGATTTATCAGATATGTTTGACAAAAATTTTAAATCTCTGAAGAAAGAAATTGAAGAAGATATCAGAAAATGGAAAGATCTCCCACGTTCCTGGATAGGTAGGATCAACATAGTGAACATGGCAATCTTACCAAAAGCAATATACAGAGTCAATGAAATTCCCATTAAAATCCCAGCACATTTTTTTACAGACCTTGAAAGAACAATACTCAATTTAATTTGGAATAAAAGGAAAGCCAGGATTGCCAAAACCATTTGGCTCAAGAAAAGAACCTCAGGAGACATCACCATCGCAAACTTCTAGTTATACTATAGAGCTACAGTAATAAAAACAGTCTGGTACTGGCATAAAAACAGACTTGTGGATCGACGGAAATGAATGAAAGATCCAGACATTAGCCCACACATCTATGAACAACTGATTTTTGAGAAAAGGCCAAATATATGGAATGGAAAAAAGTATCTTCAATAAATGGTGTTGGCATAACTAGATGGCAGTGTGTAGAAAAATGAAAATAGATCCAAATCTATCACCTTGCACAAAACTTAAATCCAAGTGGATCAAAAACTTCAACATAAACCCAGCCACACTGAACTTTATAGAAAAGAAAGTGGAAAATGCCCTCCAATTCATTGGCACAGGTGACCACTTCCTACATATAATACCAATAGCACAGACACTAAGAACAACAATCAATAATTGGGACCTCCTGAAACTGAGAACTTTCTGTAAGGCAAAGGACACAGTCATTAAAAAAAAATGACAGCCTACTGAATGGGAAAAGATGTTTACCAATCCTACAAGTGATAGAGGATTGATCTCTAAAATATATAGAGAACTCAAAAGACTAGAGCCCAATATAGAGAACTCAAAAGACTAGAGCCCAAAACCCTTAATAACCCAAATAAAAATTGGGTTCAGAACTAAAAAGGGAATTCTCAAAGAAGAATTATGAATGGCTGAAAGGCACTCGAAAAAGTGCTCATCATCTTTAGCCAGAGAAATGTAAATAAAAACAACTTTGGGATATCACCTTACACCTGTCACATTGGCTAAGATTAAAAACACAGATGACAGCCTATGATGGAGACGATGCGAAGCAAGGGGAACACTCCTCCATTGTTGTTGGGAGTATAAACTTATTCAGTCACTTTGGAATGCAATCAATCTCCCCAAGGATCCAGCAATACCACTCTAAGGCATATACCCTAAAGACGCGCATTCAACACCCCAAAAGCATTAGCTCAACTGTGTTCATAGCAGCATTATTCGTAATAGCAAGAACCTGGAAACAACCTAGATGCCCCTCAACTGAAGAATGGATTAATAAGCTGTGGTACATCTACACAGTGGAGTACTACTCAGCATTAAGAAAAAATGATACTCTACAATTTGCAGGCAAATGGATAGATATGGAGAATATCCTCTGGAGCAAGGTATCAAATTACCAGAAAGAAAAGCAGGGGATGTAGTCATTCATTAGCGCACTTTAAATTATATATATAAAGAAAGATGTCATTATATATAAGAACCCAAGGCTAGAACATAGCTAAATGACACAATATCTCACTTCTGCATTAATGGCCTCTGGCAGAGGGATGGGTAAGGAAAGACTTGTTCTCTTTAAGGATCTGGCCACAGGGAGTGTAATTATGCTCAAGTAAGCAAATGAGCAGCATGAATGAGAGGTTTTGTAAAAGGGGAGATCATAAGAGTGGGTATGAGGGGCTGGAGAGATGGCTCAGCGGTTAAGAGCACCGTCTGCTCTTCCAGAGAACCCGGGTATGATTCCCAGCACCCACATGGCAGCTAACAACTGCCTGTAGTTCCAGTTACAGGCAAATACCAAGGCAAATAAATAAAGTCTTAAGAAAAAAAAAAGTGGGTATGATACTGAGAGGTCTGATATCTGAGTTTGATGGGGTGCATGATGTTAAAACACCAAATAATGAACATATGGATGAAAAAAATAAAAAAAAGAAAAAGGAAATATTATGATTAATATCAGGGTTTCACTGGCTTTGTAACTTTTAAAGGCTTGGCTTATTTTTTTTTGCAAGTTTTATGGAATTATATGAATGTATTAGTCTTTGTTTTTTAAGTTATAGTAGAATTCTGTACTAAGTCCATATTTTCTTCTGTTTGTTTCTGTTATTGCTGTTTTCTATTTTTAGTATGGAGTATTTTATTGGTATTTCAAGTAGTTCAAGGTTACAAAGTATGTAACTGAATTTAGGTTTTGCTATCTAAAAACTCACCACTTTTTTCTGAATCTTCGATTTATTGAAACAAATTTATAATGTAAGTCCCTATGATTTTCAGGAATTTCATTCGTATCTGTTATAATGTTTGTCTTTCCATTTCTAGTTTTAATGAAGTAGGTTGGCCATTTTTTGTTTAATCTGGTTAAGAATGTGCTAATTGTGTTTGATCCTTAAAAAATAAATAAATAAATGTAATATTGAAAAAATAAATATAGATTAATTTAAAATGTAAGAGTTAGCGAGTAACAAACCTGAGCCATTGGCTAATCATGTATAGTTAATATTAAGCTTCTTTGTGATTATTTGAGAGCATCAACTAAGACACAAAAAATCTCTGCTTTACAGTTTAAAAAAAGAGAAATATTATTCAGTTTTATTGCTTTGGACCCTATTTTGGTTTCAAGGCACCTCACAATGTAGATAATGCTACTTTACAGCCATGGACAAAATGGTTTTTATTTGGTTCCATGCCAAACTAATGTTAGTATTTCAATGAATTTGAAATAGTTTTCCTGAGATTCCCGCACCTGGACCACCCATCCAGAGAGTCCCTCTCAGGACTGGGGTCAATCCCTAGATTCTGATCTCAGACTCTCCCTAGCAGACAGGAGCTAGGGTTTGGCTTTGAGGGGGTCCTCTAGCCACACCTAAAAGAAGGGACCTTGCACGGCCAGGCCCCACCTACAGGGCAAATTGCCTCATCAGAGAAGGACTGAGGATCTGAAATTCAGACTCTTGTCCAGAGCAGAGATAGAGATAGAACAGACCACTTGCTCAGAGGAGACAGGAGACACACAAGTCCTCTTGCCACAACTGACTAGGAGCTGCCTAATCGTGAACCACTGAAGCCATGGGCAGACACCAGTGCAAAAATACATATAACAATGTGAAGAAAAACAAGTCTAGACCAGAAGAAAGTGGTGGTTCTACAACTACAAGACCTGAACAGAGCAATGAAGAGGAAACAGAAGGAAACAACACAAAAAACACCTTTATGAAGATTATTGAAGCCTTCAAAGAAAATATGAAAAATTCCCTTAAAGAAATAGAAGAAAATACAAACAAAAAATTAGAAGAGATAAACAAATCTTTGAAAGGAAACTAAGAGAAGGTAAACCAAAAAATGAAAGAAACATTCCAGGAACTAAAAACTCAAATAGAAGCAATAGAAAAGGCACAAAATGAGGCAAAGGTAGAAATAGAAAACCTGAAGAAAAGAGCTGGAACTACAGACACGAGCATAACCAACAGAATTCAAGAGATGAAAGAGAGAATCTCTGGAGTGGAAGACTCAGTAGCTCAAATAGATATATCAGTCAAAGAAAATACTACAACCAAAAAAGCCATAACTCAAAATGTTCAGGACATCTGGGACACCATGAAAAGACCTAACTTGAGAATAATAGGAATAGAAGAAAAAGAATACCAGCTCAAAGGCACAGATAATGTATTCAATAAAATCTTGGAAGAAAACTTTCCTAACTTAAAGAAGTAAATGCCTATAAAGATACAAGAAGCTTACAGAACACCAAATAAATATGACCCCAAAGAACATTCCACTCGCCACATAATAATCAAGCCACAAAACATACAGAACAATGAAAAAAAATAAGAGTTGCAAAACAAAATGGGCAACTTACCTATAAAGGTAGAAGCATCAGAATAACTCCTGACTATTCAATGGAAATGATGAAAGCAAGAAGAGCTTGGTCAGAAGTTATACAGACACTAAAAGAGCATGGCTGTCAACCTAGAATACTATACCCAGCAAAATTATCAATCACCATAGATGGAGTAAAAAAAGTATTTCATGACAAAGTCAGACTAAAACATTACGTATCTACCAATTCTGCCCTCCAGAAAGCATTTGAGGGAAAAGTCCAAACTAAGGATTCCAGATACACCCATGAAACCACAAATATTCAATAATCCCACAGAAAAAAAGCCCATAGAAATGAAATATATACAAACTACCATCAAAAATAGCAGAAAACATCAATCAGTGGTTACTAATATCCCTTAATATCAATGGACTCAACTCACAAAAAAATGACACACACTAACAAGATGGATACAGAAACAGAAGCCATCCTTCTGCTGCATACAAGAAACACATCTCAGCCACAAACAGACACAGACTCAGAGTAAAGGGCTGGAAAAAGATTTTCCAATCAAATGGCTCTAAGAAATAAGCTGGGGTTGCCATCCCAATATCTAACAGAGTAGACTTTAAGCTAAAAGCAATTAAAAGGGATCAAGATGCACATTATTATTCATCACAGGACAAATTGGTCAAGAGGAGATTTGAATCTTGAATATTTATGCCACTAATATAAGGGCACCTATCTATATAAAACAAATACTGCTAAAGCTGAAATCCCACATCAATTCTCACACCCTAATAGTGGGAGACTTCAATACCACACCTTCACCCCTGGATAGGTTGACCAGACAGAGACTCAACAGAGAAATAAGGAGTCTAACAGAGGTTATGATGCAAATGGATTTAATAGATATTTACAGAACCGTCCACCTAAATGCAAAGGAATATGAGTATTTCTCATCACCACATGGAACTTTCGCTAAAATTGACCACATAATGGATCATAAAGCTAATATCAATAGATACAAAAAAATGGAAATAATCCCATATCATACCACCAGGGCCTAAAGTTAGAGTTCAACAACATCAAAAATCACAGAAAGCCTACCAACTCATGGAAAGTAAACATCACTCAACTGAACCACCTCTGGGTCAAGGAAGAAATTAAGAAAGAAAACAAAGTCTTCTTAGAATTTAACAAAAAAGAATCCACAATGTCCCCAAACTTGTGGGACACAATGAAAGTAGTCTTAAGAAAAAAATTCATGGCACTAGATGCTTATATGAAAAACCTAGAGAAATGCCACACTAGAGAACTAATAGCATAGCTGGAAGCCTTAGAACAATTAGAAGCAAACTCACCTAGAAGGAGTACACCACAGGAAATAATCAAACTTAGAGCTGAAATCAATACAATTGAAACAAAAAGAATAATACAAAGGATCAATGAATCAAAGAGTTGGTTCTTTGAGAAAGTCAACAAGATAGATAAATCCTTATCCAAACTAACCAAAAAGCAGAGAGAGAGAGAGAGAGAGAGAGAGAGAGAGAGAGAGAGAGAGAGAGAATCCAAATCAACAAAATCAGAAATGAAAAGGTGAACAAAAAAACAGACCCCCCAGGAAATCCAGAGAACTATCAGGTCATATTTTGAAAATGTATACTCCACAAAAATGGAAAACCTAGAAGAAATGGACAGATTTTTCGATAGGTATCATTTACCAAAATTAAATAAAGAGCAGATTAATTACATACACAGACCTATAACCGAAAGGAAATTGAAGCTGTCATTAAAAGCTTCCCAAGTAAAAAAAAGCCTAGGTCCAGTTGGTTTCAATACAGAATTCTACCAGAAATTCAAAGAAGAATTGCTACCATTGCTCCTCAAACTATTTCACACTGTAGAAAGTAAAGGAATATTTCCAAATTTCTTTTATGAGGCCACAATAACTCTAATACCCAAGCCACTCAAGCAACAAAGAAGGAGAATTACAGATCAATTGTCCTCATGAATATTTATGCTAAAATTCTCCACAAAATTGTGGCAAACCGTATACAGCAACATAAAAAATATCATCCACTCTGATCAAGCAGGCTCCATCCTGTAGATGCAGTGATCATTCAACATATGAAAAACTGTAAATGTCATCCACTATATAAACCAACTGAAGGAAAAACACCACATGATTATATCCTTAGATGCTAAAAAGCCTTTGACAAAACACAACACTCCTTTATGCTAAAAGCCCTGGAGAGATCAGGAATACAGGGAGAATATCTAACTATAATAAAGGAGATTTTGCAAGAAGCCGACAGCAGACATCACACTTAATGGAGAAATACTCAGAGGAATCCCACTAAAATCAGGAAAGAGACAAGGCTGTCCCTTCACCCATTATATATTAAATATAGTTCTCGAACTTTTGGCTAAAGCAGTAAGAAAACACAAGGAGGTTAAGGGGATACAAATTGGAAAAGAAGAAGTGAAACTATCTCTATTTGCAGATGATATGACTGTATACATAAGTGATCCACAAAATTCTACCAGGGAACTTTTACAGCTGATAAACACCTTTAGCAATGTAGCAGAATACAAGATTAACTCAAATCAGTAGCCCTCCTATACATTAAAGATAAAAAGGCTGAAAAAGAAATAAGGGAAACATCACCCTTTATAATAGCTGCAAATAGCATTAAATACCTTGGAGTAACTATAACCAAAGAAGTAACAGACCTATTTGAAAAAAACTTTAAATCACTGGATAAAGAAATTGAAGAGGATATCAGAAAATGGAAAGATCTCCCATGTTCCTGGATAGGTAGGATCAACATAATAAAAATGGCTGTCCTACCAAAAGCAATCTACAGATTCAACGCACTTCCCATCAAAATCTCAACACAATATTTTTTGGACCTTGAAAAAACAATAATAAACTTCATTTGGAATAAAGCCAAGATTGCCAAAACAATTTTCCTCAACAAAAGAAGCTCAGGAGGCATCACCATCCCAGACTTCAAGCTATACTATAGAGCTACAATAATAAAAACAGCCTGGTACTGGCATAAAAACAGACTTGTGGATCAATGGAATCAAATTGAGGATCTGGACATTAACACAAAAACCTATGAACACCTAATCTTCAACAAAGAGGCTCAAAATATTCAATGGAAAAAAGATAGTATCTTTAACAAATGGTGTTGCCATAGCTGGATGGAAGTGTGTAGAAAAATGCAAATAGATCCAAGCCTATTATCCTGCACAAAACTCAAATACAAGTGGATCAAAGAACTCAACATAAACCCAGCCACTCTGAACTTGATAGAAAGAAAGTGGGAAATACCCTCCAACGAATTGGCACAGGTGACCACTTCCTAACTATAGCACCAGTGGCACAGACACTAAGAACAACAATCAATAAGTGAGACCTCCTGAAACTGAGAAGCTTCTGTAAAGCCAAGGACACAGTCAATAGGACAAAATGACAGCCTACAGAATGGGAAAAGACTTTCACCAACCCTACAAGTGACAGAGGAACACCCAAGCTGTAAACCACAACCACTAAACAGCTTGGAATCAGAAGAAAGAGAAAACAGAGATTTCCTTATCAAATTGGGCTCATAATGGGTAGTAACCAAGAAGAGGAGGGAACAAATTATGAGAGAAGGAGATGGTTGAGTAAGAGGAGCAACTAAGAGGTAGAAAAAAAGAGATGCATATATTGACAGAGGAAGCCATTGTGGGGTTGGAAAGAGACCAGGTGCTAGGAAAACCTCCAAGAACTCACAGGATATCCCCAGCTAGAACTCCAATCAATAGTAGAGGGGTGCCTAAACAGGACTTCCCCTATAATGAAATGAATTACCACCCTAAATGTTACTATAGAACTTACATCCAGCAATGAATACAGGCAGAAGCAAAGATCCATAGCTAAGAACCAGGTCGAGCTTCAGGTCTAGCTAAAGAGAGAAAGAGGAGAGTCTATATGAGCAAAGGGGAAGGGGTTATGAAGAGGAGTCCCACAGATATGGCTGGCTGGAGCTCTGGGGAGCTCACTGAATCGAAAACAGCCACGGAGGAACCATCAGGAAAAGGAACTAAACCCTCCAAAAGTAGATGACTGTTGAATAGCATGGGCAGTATGTGGAGCCCTGTGGAGTAGGATCAGATTACGTTCCTGTGCATGAAGTGACACTCTGGAGCCCATTCATTATAGAGGAAAACTTAACCCAGTCCTAATACTGGGATGAGGAAATTGAATCTACCTCAGACTGAACCTTGGGACTTCTTGCCCTTTTGCGAGGAAAGGATGGGAGATGGGATGAGAGGAGCCTGAGAGAGGACTGGGAGGGATTGGGAGGAGGAAAGGGAGGGCAGGCAGAGGGATACATGAAAAAACCTTTTAAAATATTTTTTAAAAAAGTGTGTGTGTGTGTGTGTGTGTGTGTGTGTGTGTGAGTAGCTGAGTCACAGCTAATATTTTTTCCTTCTATCTTGTCGGTGTATTCCAAAATGATTATAATAGGAAGTAACTGTTAGGCTGAACATAAGGGCACAAGCTCACAATTACAGCTGAAGAGAGACTATCAGGGTAAGCAGACTTCCAGGCCAATTGGCTGCATAGCCAGACTTCTCAAAATAATATACAAAGAGATATAAAATGCAATTTTAGAGTAAGGGATTAATGATAAAGTGAAGGTATAAGAAAATGGCTTCACCAGACTTTGTAAACTCCTACATCCCATTGGAAAAACTCAAGGAAGCATTAGGCCTCTTCATGATGACAGTGAAGTCAGCTTGTCAATGAACATATGAAAGAAGTATAATTTATACTGGTCTTCTCTGCAAAATGGATTAACCTCTTTAATGTTGAAATGATTAAAAAAATTGTGGTGAGTGAAGGCAAGGATCCCATTGCTAACAAACACGAAAGGATCCACAATGGCTAAACTAAGCAAAACCAAAACATAAGAGTCAAGAAAGACTTATTACCTGCAACATTCAAGAAAAGAATAAAAACTATTTTCAAAGCAATGCTCTCCTGGGAACAAAGAAGCATGAGGACTGTATTCAGGGATCCCATACATATTCATATAGGGGTGGACCCCCTGCTAAGGATGTTCATGTTGGGGATATAGAGCACATGTCTAAGGAAATCAAATTGATGAGAAGGAATGCTTCTCTCTAGGCAGGATCAGCTTATACCATAAAGTTCTAGCTTAAAATAAATGAAATAATGCCTTGAAGAAACATTAATATAGGAGTCTGCCCCAGAAGTAAAGGTGCCTATCTCACTTGGAAGCTAAATAATCAATCTCTCTCTACCTCTATCTCTCTCCTTGCCCCTCCCCACCCACATTCTCTCTCCAGCAACAGAATCTCTTCATTGCTGTCAGCATCCCAACCCCAGCAATTCTTCAGCCTTCCGCCTATTCCTATGAAGAGGCCAATTTCCATAGCTGTCACCTTGCCTTCCTCATGGGTGAAATTTAAAATAATGATCCATGTTTACTGAGCTTACTGAATCTGAATATATGAGGTCCAACATTTCTATTGAGATTATAGGACAGGATCTAATTAGACAACATTGACACAAGTTCAATGATTATAAGGAAAACAGATATTAAGAGGCCAGGGCTAGAAAAATGGCTGAATGGTTAAAAGCAATTGCTGGCTTTTCTCAGGCCCCAGTATCAGTATTGAGCACTCACAGAATGTGCCTCACAAGTGTTCATAACTCCAGTTCTAGGAGACTCAATACCCTCTTCTTGCTTCTAGAGAAACTGCACGCACATAATGCACATACAGTCAAGCACACAGAAACACACACACACACACACACACACACACACACACACACAAAGAGAGATAAATAATACACATGTTTTAAGAGTCCCAGAAGTTCTTCACAATTCTTCACAGACCTCGAAAGAACAATACTCAACTTCATATAAAAAAAACAAAATAGGAAGCTTCTGTAAGGCCAAGGACACAGTCAATATGACAAAACGCCAGCCTACAGAATGGGAAAATATTTTCACCAACCCTATAAGTGACAGAGGACTGATCTCTAAAATATATAGAGAACTCAGAAACTAAAGCCCAAAGCCCTAAATAACAAAATTAAAAATTGGGTTCAGAGATAAAAAGGGAATTCTCAGCAGAGGAACTACGAATGGCTGAAAGGCACCTGAAAAAGTGCTCTTCATCTTTAACCATCAGAGAAATGCAAATCAAAACAACTTTGAGATACCACCTGACACCTGTCAGATTAGCTAAGATAAAAGACACAGATGACAGCCTATGTTGGAGGGGATGCTGAGCAAGGGGAACACTCCTCCATTGTTGGTGGGAGTGTAAGCTTGTTCAGCCACTCTGGAATGCAGTATGGTGGTTTCTCAGAAAACTGGGAGTCAGTTTCCCTAAGAAACCAACAATACCACCATTGGACAAATATTCAAAGGATGTCCAATCTTACTCCAAGGGCATCAGATCGACTATGCTCATAGCAGCATTATTCATATTAGCCAGAACCTAGAAATGACCTAGATGCCCCTAAACTGAAGAATTGATTTAAAAATTGTGGTAGTAACCCCAGGACAGACAACTAAGATGTGAGGGCCATCACTTCACTCAGGCCAAGTAGAGACTACTACTCTCCAAACCCCAGCCCAGAGACAAAACAGGACCTCTGAGGGCCACCTCCTGCCCAAACCAGCAATGTACAGGGCCAGCTAATCCTCTGGACACACAGCTGACTAAGAGGCCACAGGAAGTCAACTGTCTAAGAGCTGACCAAAAGCTGACAAACAGTGAATTGAGGAAAGAATAGGCAAGTGCAAGAATTCTTACAACAATAAAAACATCAAGACTTCACCAGAAGAATCAAGTGGTTTTACAGCATCAAGACCTAAACATAACAATGAAGGGGAAGCCACGTGGTGGGCAGATTAATAGAAATGGGTTGAATTGGGATGAAAGAGCTAGCTAGTAATGTGCTTAAGATATGGGCCAAACAGTTTAAAGGATATAAGCGTGTGATTTATTTCTTTGGGGAACAAAAGCCGCCGGCGGGAACCAGGTTCCAACCACTGTCACGGGTCGCGCCAGGTCACAAACTCTCCGGCCCCAAACGGGCCGGGAAAAACCTTTTGCAACAGGGAACAGAACGAAATAACCTTAAAAACAGCTTTATGAACTAATAGAAGCCTTAAAGAAGGATATTAAAAAAAAAACTATCTTAAAGAAACAGAAGAAAATACAAACAAAAAATTGGAAGAGATGAACAAAACCTTGAATGAAAAAAAAAAAAACAGGTAAAAGAAACATTCCAGGAATTAAAAATTGAAATGGAAGCAAAAAAGAAGGCACAAACTGAGGCAAATGGAAATAAAAACCTGAAGAAAAGAGCTGGAACTACAGATTCAAGCATAGCCAACAGAATCCAAGAGATGGAAGAGAGAATCTCTGGAGTAGAAGACTTAATAGCAAAAATAGATACATCAGTCAAAGAAAACACTAACACCAAAAAAGTCATAACTCAAAAAGTCCAGGAAATTTGGGACATCATAAAAAGGCCAAACTTGAGAATAACTGGAATCAAAGTACTACACTAGCTCAAAGGTGAAAAAATACATTCAACAATTTATACAAAAAAAAAAAAACAAACTTCCCAAACCTAAAGAAAGAAATACCTATAAAGATACAGGAAGCCTAGAGAACACCAAATGGACTAGACTCACATAAAAAGTCTACTTGCCATATAATAATCAAGCCATTAAATGTACAGAACAAAGTAAAAATACTAAGCGATGCAAAGGAAAAAGGCCAAATCACCTATAAAGGCAGACACATCAGAATAAGGAAACAATGAAAGCAAGAAGATCCTGGTCAGATATTATAAAGACAATAAAAATGCATGGATATCTCCCCAGACTACTATACCCAGCAAAACTAATAATCACCATAGATGGAGTAAACCAGATATTTCACCACAAAACCAAACTTAAAGAATACCTATCCACAAATCTGGCCTTTCAGAAATCATTAATGGAAACACTCCATCCTGAGGATCCCAGATACAACCATGAAACCACAATCGATAATTCCACAGAAGAAAAGCACAAAGAAAGAAAATACATACAAGCTACCACCAAAAATAACAGGAAATAACAATCACTGAACACAAATATCCCTTAACATCAATGAACTCAATTCACCTATACAAAGACACACCCAAACATGATGGATATAAAAACAGAAACCATCCTTCCGCTGCATACAAGAAACAAAACCCAACCCCATTCAAACCACCCATGAACTCACCATTCCAAATAACTTAATCGGCTGCATAATCCGGCGCCAAGGCGCCAACATCAATGAGATCCACCAGATGTCCAGGGACCAGATCAAAATTGCCAACCCAGGGGAAGGCTCTTCTGGAAGGCAGGTCACTATCACTGGCTGGGCTGCCAGTATTAGCCTGGCCCAGGATCTACTCAATGCCAGGCTTTCCTCTGAGAAGGGCATGGGGTGCAGCTAGAACAGTGTAGGTTCGCTTGTAACCCCTTTCTGCTGTTTTCCGATGATCCAACTATGTAATTTCTGGTCAGTGATTCCAGGTTTTAAATAATTTGTAAGTGTTCAGTTTCTACACTTTATCATCCGCTAAGAATTCAAAAAGAAAATCACATTCTCTGTTCAGCTGTTAATGCTGGAATCCATATTTAGTTTTATAAGCTTTTCCTTGTTTTTAGTTTTGTTTGGGTTTTTTGGCTCATGGATTTTATTTCTGTTTGTCGATAAGAAATGTAAGAGTGGAAGAGTGGAATGTTAATAAATTTCAGTTTAGTTCTGTAATGTCAAGAATTTAAGAATTAAAAAATGGATTGGTTAAAAAAAAAAAAAAAAAAAACTCAACCCCAAAGACAGACACAAACTCAAAGTAAAGGGTTGGGAAAAAATTTTCCAATCAAATAGCTCCAAGAAACAAGCTGGTGTTGCCATGCTAATATCTAACAAAATACACTTCAAACTAAAATAAATTAAAAGAGACCAGGATGGACACTATTATTCATCTCAGAAAAAATTGAACGAGATGAGATTTCAATCCTGAATACTTATTCCCCTAATATAAAGAAACCTATCTATGTAAAAGAAGCACTACTGAAGCTCAAACCCCACATGAATTCTCACACTCTAACTGTGAGAGACTTCAATACCCCACGTTCACCCTTGGTTATCAACCAGACAGAGACTCAACAGAGAAATCAAGGGTCTAACAGAGGTTATGATGTGAATGGTTCAACAGATATTTAAAGAAGCTTCCATCCAAACGCAAAGGAATATACATATTTCTCAGCAACACATAGAACTTTCTCTAAAATTGACCACATAAATAGTCTTAAAGCAAATATCAATAGATACCAAAAAATGGAAATAATCCTATGTATCATATCAGACCACCAGGATCTAAAATTCAACAACATCAAAAAACACAGAAAGCCTGCCAGTTCATGGAAACTAAACATCACTCAACTGAACCACATTGGGGTCAAAGAAGGAATTAAGAAAGAAATCAGGAACTTCCTTGACTTTAATGAAAATGAATCCACAACATACCCAAACTTATGGGACACAATAAAAGCAATCTTAAGAGGAAAATTCATAGCACTAGTTGCCTATATGAAAAACCGAGATAAATCTCACACTAGAGAACTAACACCACAGGTGAGAACCTTACAAAAATTAGAAGCAACCTCACCTAGAAGGAGTAGACGGCAGGAAATAATCAAACTTAGAGCTGAAATCAGTACACCTGAAACAAAAAGAACAATACAAAGAATCAATGAATCAAAGAGTTGGTTCTTTGAGAAAGTCAACAAGATAGATAAATCTTTATCCAAACTAACCAAAAAGCAGAGAAAGAGTATCCCAATCAAGAAAATCAGAAATGAAAAGGGGGACATAAGAGACCTCCTGGAAATCCAGAGAATTATCAGGTTATACTTTGAAAAATCTATACTCCACAAAAATTGAAAACCTAGAAGAAATAGACAGCTTTGTCGACTGGTACCACTTACCAAAATTAAATCAAGATCAGATTAAATACCTAAAGAGACCTATAACTGCAAAAGAAATTGTAGCTGGCATCATAAGCCTCCCAAGTAAAAAAAAAAAAAAAGCCCAGGTCCAGATGGTTTCACTGTAGAATTCTACCAGACATTCAAAGAAGAAATAATACCAATACTCCTCAACTGTTTCATACAGTGAAAACTTAAAGATTATTGCCAAACTCTTTTTATGAGGCCACACTAACTCTAATACCCAAGCCACTCAAAGACACAACAAAGAAGGAGAATTACAGAACAATTTCCCTCATGAATGTTGATGCAAAAATTCTCAATAAAACTCTGGCAAACTGTCTACAACATATATAAAAAATATTGACCACCACGATCAAGTAAGCTTCTTCCCAGAAATACAGGGATGGTTCAACATATGGAAAAATATAAATGTCATCCATCATATAAACAAACAGAAGGAAAAAAAACCACATGATTATATCCTTAGACACTAAAAAAGCCTGTAACAAAATCCAAAACTCTTTTATGATAAAATCATGGAGAGAACAGGAATACAGGGAAAACACCTAGCTATAATAAAGGAGATTTACAAGGAGCAGACTGCAAGCATCAAACTAAATGGAGAAATACTCAGAGCAATCCTACTAAAATCAACAAGACAAGGCTGTCCCTTATTTATAAAATATAGTTCTCGAACTTTTAGCTAAAACAGTAAGAAAACACAAGGAGATCAAGGGGATATAAATTGTAAAAGAATAACTGAAACTATCTCTATTTGCAGATGATATGATTGTATACATAAGTGGCACTCAAAATTCTACCAAGGAACTTCTACAGCTGATAAACACCTTCAGCAATATAGCAGGATACAAGATTAA
This sequence comes from Sigmodon hispidus, assembly GCA_004025045.1. Classification (NCBI taxonomy): domain Eukaryota; kingdom Metazoa; phylum Chordata; class Mammalia; order Rodentia; family Cricetidae; genus Sigmodon; species Sigmodon hispidus. Next base: position 19,617 of record PVIH01023993.1, read on the forward strand.
CTCAAAGAAATCAGTAGCCCTCCTATACATTAAAGATAAAAGGGCTGAAAAAGAAATAAGGGAAACATCACCCTTTATAATAGATGCAAACAGCATTAAATACCTTGGAGTAACTATAACCAAAGGAGTAACAAATCTATTTGACAAAAATTTTAAATCACTGAAGAAAGAAATTGAAGAGGATATCAGAAAATGGAAAGATCTCCCAAGTTCCTGGATAGGTAGGATAAACATAGTAAAAATAGCAATTCTACCAAAAGCAATCTACAGATTCAATGCACTGCCCATCAAAATCCCAGCACAATTTTTTTTTTTTACAAAACTTGAAAGAAAAAACTCAATTTCATTTGGAATAACAGAAAAGCCAGGATTGCCAAAACAATTTTGCTCAACAAAAGAACATCAGGAGACATCACCATCCCAGACTTCAAGTTATACTATAGAGCTACAATAATAAAAACAGCCTGGCACTGTCATAAAAACAGACTTGTGGATCAATGGAATCGAATAGAGGATCTAGACATTAACACAAAGACCTATGAACACCTAATCTTCAACAAAGAGGCCCAAAATATTCAATGGAAAAAAGTATCTTCAACAAATGGTGTTGCCATAGCTGGATGGCAGTGTGTAGAAAAATGCAAATAAACCCAAACCTATCACCATGCACAAAACTCAAATCCAAGTGGATCAAAGACCTCAACATAAACCCAGCCACACTGAACGTGATAGAAAAGAAAGTGGGAAATACCCTCCAACACATTGGCATAGGTGACCACTTCCTAAATATAACAGCAGTAGCACAGACACTAAGAGCAACAATCAATAATTGGGATCTCCTGAAACTGAGAACTTTCTGTAAGGCAAAGGACACAGTCATTAAAACAAAACGACAGCCTACAAAATGGGAAAAGATTTTCACCAACCCTACAAGTGATAGAAGACTGATCTCTAAAATATACAGAGAACTTGAGAAACTATATAGCTCTGGACTAGAGAGATGGCACTGAGGTTAAGAGCACTGACTGTTCTTCCAAAGGTCCTGAGTTCAATTCCCAGCAATCACATGGTGGCTTGAAACCACCTCTAATGAAAACTATATACATACTAAATAAACATTTTTTTTAAAAAGAAAAAAACTAGAGCCTAAAACCTTGAACAAAATGGGGTTCAGAACTAAAAAGGAAATTCTCAACAGAAAATTACAAATGGCTGAGAGGCACTTGAAAAATGCTCAATATCTTTAGCCATCACAGAAATGCAAATCAAAATGACTTTGAGATACCACCTTGCACTTTCAGATTGGCTACAATTAAAAACACAGATGACAGCCTATGCTGGAGAGAGGTTGAGGATCAAGGGGAACACTCCTGCATTGTTGGTGGGAGTGTAAGCTGGTTCAGTCACTCTGGAATGTAATATGGTGGTTTCTCAGAAAACTAGGAATCAATGTCCCCAAAGATCCAGCAATACCACTATTGGGCATATTCCCTAAAGATGCACATTCACATTCCAAAAGCATTAGCTCAACTATGTTCATAGCGGCATTATTTGAAATAGCAAGAACCTGGAAACAACCTAGATGCCCATCAACTGAAAAATGGATTAACAAACTGTGGTACATCTACACAATGGAGTACTACTACTCAGCAGTAAGAAAAAATTACACTCTAAAAATTTGCAGGCAAATGGATGGATCTGAAGAATATCCTCCTGAGTGAGGTATCACAAACCCAGAAAGATAAGCAGGGGATGTACTCACTCATTAGTGGACTTTAAAGAAAAAGAAAAGCATTCCCAAGCTGCAAACCACAACCACTGAACAGCATGGGATCTGAAACACCTTGGACCTGCCCCTTGGAGCCCATTCCCTCCAAAGGAACACCTGACCCAGTCTTTATGTCGGGGTGAGGAAAGTGAAATCTGCCTGGAGTGGATGATGAACTAAGCCACCTTAGTACCTTGGGACCTCCTGCCCTTGCTGGGGAAGAGATAAGGAGATGGGAAGAAGAGAGAGTGACTGGGAGAGGTGGGAGGGGAAAGGGTGTTTGTACAAGAGGTACATGGATAAAAAAAATAAAACTTTATTCATAGTGAAGAAAAAGAAATAAGGGAAACATCACCCTTTATACTAGCTGCAAATAGCATTAAATACCTTGGAGTAACTATACCCAAAAAAGTAACAGATCTATTTGACAAAAACTTTAAATCACTGAAGAAAGAAATTGAAGAGGATATCAGAAAATGGAAAGATCTCCCATGTTCCTCAATAGGTAGGATCAATTAGTAAAAATGGCAATCCTACCAAAAGCAATCTACAGATTCAATGCACTTCCCATCAAAATCCCAACACAATATTTTATGGACCTTGAAAGAACAATACTAAACTTCATTTGGAATAACAGGAAAGCCAGGATTGCCAAAACAATTTTACTCAACAAATAACCTCAGGAGGTATCACCATCCCAGACTTCAAGTTATACTATAGAGCTACAGTAATAAAAACAGCCTGGTTCTGGCATAAAAAAAGACTGGTGGTGTAAGGATTCCTGGCATTCCATGTAGCTGTGTCAACTTGGCTCAGGTGGGATGCACCTTGTACAGAGGCACACCCCTAGGAGCGGCTGCATAAACCCTGCAGCATTGTGTAAGGAAGCAAGTCCCTTGACCTGGAAGCACCTCCCTTGACCCATGAAGCATATCCATACATGCCCCCTCCCTTAAAAGAGACTGTGCGCACATACTCCAGTCCTTTTTCTCTCTCCCCTGACTTCTGTCCTGCTCCTCTGCTTCTGTATCTGCCTGAGAATTCTCTCTTAAATAAACTCTAGTGTGTGGTCTTGATAGTGTATATTTGCTTTCACGCTCAAAACTAACAGGTGGATCAACAGAATTCAATTGAAGACCCCAACATTAACCCATACACCTATGAACACCTGATTTTTGACAAAAAGGCCAAAAATATTCAATGAAAGAAAGATAGTATCTTTAACAAATGGTGTTGGCATAGCTGGATGGTAATGTATAGAAAAATACAACTAGATCCAAGCCTATCACCTTGCATAAAACTCAAATCCAAGTGAATCAAAGACCTCAACATAAACCCAGCCACACTGAACCTGATAGAAAAGAAAGTGAGAAATACTCTCCAACTAATTGGCACAAGTGACCACTTCCTAAATATAGCACCAGTAGCACAGATACAAAGAACAACAATTAATAAGTGGGACCTCCTGAAACTGAGAAGCTTCTGTAAAGCCAAGGACATAGTCAATAAGACAAAACCACAACCTACAGAATAGGAAAAGATTTTCACCAACCCTACAAGTGACAGAGGACTGATCTCTAAAATATGTAGAAGACTCAAGAAACTAGAGCCCCACACCTTTAATAACTCAATTTTAAAATGGGGTTCTGTTGTAATAGGCTTCTGGCTGGACTTTCCGACCTATCCTCATGAGTTTGACCCATAGAAATACATGCAGTCCCACAGAATCACAAAGATGCTTGTATTATTTTTATGCTGATTGACCTAGGGCCCAGTCATATAAGTCGCTAGTGCTTGCTCCCAATCTAACCCATCTTGTTTGGCCACATGGCTTGGTACCTTTTCTCATGGAGTATTTCAGCTTCTTTCCTCTGTGTCTGCTGCCATCTCCTGGTAGTGTCTGTGGCTTTCTGTGTCTCCTCTGAGATGTTCTTGAGGATTCTTAGCCTAGTAACCCCGCCCACACTTAATGTTTTCCTTTGGCCAATCAGCTTTTTATTAAACCCTTAGGCTGGGATAAATATTTACATTATCAGCATAATCCCACTACAGGGTTCAGAATTAAAAAGGAAATTCTCAGCAGAAGAATTACAAATGGCTGAAAGGCACTTGAAAAAGTGCTCAACATCTTTAGCCATCAGAGAAATGCAAATCAAAACAACTTTGAGATACCACCTGACACCTGTCACAATGACTAAGATCAAAAGCACAGGTGACAGCCTCTGCTGGAGAGGGTGCAGAGCAAGAGGAATACTCCTTCAGTGCTGATGGGAGTGTAAACTGACTCAGCCACTCTGGAATGCAGTATGGCAGTTCCTCAGAAAAC
>PVIH01023994.1:0-23708 GCA_004025045.1 Sigmodon hispidus
GTTTTATAGGAGAGTTGAGTCCATTGATATTAAGGGAAATTAGTGACCATTGATTCATATTTCCTGCCATTTTTGGTGGTAACTTGTTTGTATTTCCTTTCTCTAGAGTATTTTTCTGTGGACTTATTGATTGTTTGTGATTTCGTGGATGTATCTGGGGTCCTTAGGTTGTAGTTTTCCCTCTAATACTCTCTGTAGTGCTGGATTGGTAGATAGATATTCTTTCAGTCTGACTTTGTCCTGAAATACCTTGTTTACTCCATCTATGGTGATTGATAATTTTGCAGGGTTTAGTATTCTAGTTTGGCCTCCATGCTGTTTTAGCATCTGTATAACTTCTGACCAAGCCCTTCTGGCTTTCATCGTTTCCATTGAATAGTCAGGCGTTATTCTGATGGGTCTGCCTTTATATGTGAGTTGGCCCTTTTCTTTTGCAGCTCTTAAAATTTTTTCTTTGTTCTGTATGTTTTGTGTCTTGATTATAATGTGGCACGCTGACCTTTTTTGGGGATCATATCTATTTGGTGTTCTGTAAACTTCTTGTATCTTTATAGGCATTTCCTTGATCAGGTTAGGGATGTTTTCTTCTATGGTTTTATTGAAAACATTATCTGTGCCTTTGAGCTGGTATTCTTCTCCTTCTTCTATTCCTATTATTCTCAAATTAGGTCTTTTCATGGTGTCCCAGATTTCCTATTTGAGATATGGCTTTTTTAGTTTTACTATTTTCTTTGACTGATATATCTATTTGAGCTACTGAGTCTTCCACTTCAGAGATTCTATCTTCCATTTCTTGAACTGTTTGTTAAGCTTGTATCTGTGGTTCCAGCTTTTTTCTTCAGGTTTTCTATTTCCATCTTTGCCTCATTTTGTGCCTTTTTTATTGCTTCCATTTCAGCTTTTAGTTCCTGGCATGTTTCTTTCACAGATTTGTTCATCTCTTCCAATTTTTTTTTTGTATTTTCTTCTATTTCTTTAAGGCTTTTTTTCATATCTTGTTTCAGAGCTTCAATGATCATCAAAAAGGAATTTTTGGTGTTGCTTCCTTCTGTTTCCTCTTCATTGCTCAGTTCAGGTCTTGTATTTGTAAGATCACCACTCTCTTCTGGAGTTACCATGTTGTTCTTTGTATTATTATGTAATTTTTTTGCACTGACGTTTGCCCATGGCTTCAGTGGTTCACAATTAGATGGCTCCTGGTCCGTTGTGGCACTTGGATTTGTGTGCCTCCTGTCACCCCTCTGGTCAGGGTCTGAGTCTGTCCTTCAGAGACCCCTGCAGATGTTGGCTTGCTCAGTTTGAGGTGGAGGCGGTTAGCTGTGCAGCTTCCCTCAGCAGGAGCTGCGGGTCTGGTGACCTGCAGTGTTTATCTGCCCCTGCTCCACAGTGCGCTGGGACTCTGCAGACAGCACTTGTCCCCCATCTTGCTGCTCTTACAGAAAAATTTCATTTTTACTTCTTTAGAAAAATGGTTAAGTTTGACACAGCTACAAAATCCTTTTAGTAAGCATTGAAATTCACACTTGTGTTAACTGTGTCAATCTCAGCCTTCTTTTTTTTTTCTTTATTTATTTTGTATTTATCAGAAAAACAGTAAAATGAATTTAAAATGCTGAAAAGTTAACGATAACTATAAAGACGATAAAAATCATAAGCATGACTTATCAAGGGTGATAATGCAAATAAGATTGCTATACATATATTTACTTTGTGTTCAGCTTTCCCTCTGAATTTTTTTTTCCATCCCTGTATATCCTTATTCAAGGTCCCTTCCCCCTCCCACCACATCAGGTCATTTTTCTTCTCCACAACTCCCCATCCCCTCCCTGGGCAGGCAGCAGACAGTCCTATGGTCCCACTGACCCAATAATGTTTGGATCAGTCTCCACTCCTGGCCAAATCCAGTTTTGTCCATCCTCCCTCAAGAGTGAGTCAGGTGTTCCTATAGTTGGAGTGGGATCCGAAGGGTCAGTCCAGGGTGTTTCTGATCCCAAGCTGTTCAGTGGTTGTGGTTTGCAGCTTGGGTATGCTTGGCTTTTTTTTCTTGTTTGTTTGTTTAGAGACCACTAATGAGTGAGTACATCCCCTGCTTATCTTTCTGAAATTGTGATACCTCACTCAGGAGGATATTCTTCAAATCCCTCCATTTGCCTGCAAATTTTAGGATATTATTTTTTCTTACTGCTGAGTAGTATTCCATTGTATAGATGTACCACAGTTTGTTAATTCATTCTTCAGTTGAGGGACATCTAGGTTGTTTCCAGGTTCTTGCTATTACAAATAATGCTGCTATGAACATAGTTGAGCTAATACCTTTGGAGTGTGTATGTGCCTCTTTAGGGTATACACCCAGAAGTGGTATTGCTGGGTCCTTGGGTAGATTGATTCTCAATTTTCTGAGAAACCTCCATATTGCATTCCAAAGTGGCTGAACAAGCTTACACTCCCACCAACAATGGAGGAGTGTTCCCCTTGCTCCGCATCCTCTCCAACATAGGCTGTCATCTGTGCCTTTTATCTTAGCCACTCTAATAGGTGTTAGGTGGTATCTCAAAGTTGTTTTGATTTGCATTTCTCTGATGGCTAAAGATGAAGAGCACTTTTTCAGGTGCCTTTCAGCCATTCATAGTTCCTCTGCTGAGAATTCCCTTTTTAGATCTGTATCCCATTTTTTGATAGGGTTATTCAAGGTTTTGAGCTCTAAATTCTTGAGCTCTTTATATACCTTAGAGATCAGTCCTCTATCACTTGTAGGGTTGGTGAAAATCTTTCCCATTCTGTAGGCTGTCATTTTGTTCAAGTGAAGTCTTAAACAAAGAACATGCTGATGATGTTCCTTCCTTCATGACCATTCTGGAGACTTAATTCCTATTATGTCATTCAGAAAAGCATAGTCATATGCACCAAAATGGATCCTGGGTTCCCTCTAAGTTTTCAAATTTCTATCTAAACACCATGCTAACTGCTTCTCTTCATCATTCACATATTAGTTTCAGCCACATCAAATATCCTAGACATGTCCTAGACATGATCAATAGAAATGAAAGTACTTTTCATCAATGGAATGCTGGAAAATGGGAATAAGAAACAGCATTAAAGACAGAAGGGAAACTCTATGAGATGTATGTCTAGTGTTCTTTAAAACTAAGCTGTAAATAAACAATGCAATATTAAATTCACAAAAGTAATCACAAAGCCTAGATGTTAGTGAAGGGTAGTATGGTTTTATTATTGTTGTATATATTAAGTATAACAATGGGTTTCATTGTGACATTTTACATATATATGTAACATACTGTGAGTATAGTCATACCACCCCCACACCCATTCTTAACCCCCTGTGGCAAATACGTTTTAATCCTCAATTTTATTCTGAGATTTATAAGATTGATGATTGGCATTTAGATGGAGATAATGTCATTTTATAGTTACATTCAGAAAGTAGATATTAAAATAGAAAGAAGAAAGTAATTATAGCCTGAAACACATCAGGGTCATTGTCAAAGATCTTTCAGACCTGGATGAAGCATATTACTGATGGCATAATAATTTTAAATCTTAAGTGTTGAACCAAATGAGGACATTTTTTAAAAAGCCATCTCCACATCTTCACATCAGCTACCAAACCTAAAACACGTTTGCAGCAAGTACATTTATTTTAATGAACACAATGTATGATCATTTTATTTGCACCACTTAGCAATATGGTTTTTCTTTCAATTGGAATGACAAGCCAGTCTCCATGCCAAAAATAATTAAAAGGAAACAAATCCAATAAAAGTCAGTCATTCATTCAGAAAATTGCCCAATTAATTGCACTTTTAAATGTTGCTGACAGAATATGGTCAACATTTATCATTGGATAACAGCAAAATTAAATAAAAGCAGTCCTGGCCATGCTCCCACAGGACACCAAGTTATCCTTTATGTGTTTTTTTTTATTTCCTGTTTGTCATAATGCTGCCCTGCTGCAGTCCAAAATAACAAGTGTTACCTGACAGTTGAGGAGAAATATCTATTAAAAGTGATGGTCTGCCACAGAACAAGTTCACAGATTTTCAAAAGCATTTTGAACTGTGACTGCATCACACAGTCCAAGTTTGCAATGATTAGCAGTAAGTCAGAGAGTGAAATTGTTCTGTTTATGCAGTAATGGTGCCCATCAATACTCTGCAGTCAGATATGTATAACCCTGAGAATATTAATGTAACAAGGTCTCCCACTGCTCACACCAAGCATCTATGAGCTCAGACTTCAATGACTTTTAGGATAGCTGCTCCTACAAGGTTTCCTCACAGATCTTTCTGGAATACTTTGGTTCTTATGGAATATCATAATTCTATATGGTAGATCACTAAAGCAACATATCTCAGAATCTAATTGTATTGGGCAGGAACATCTTTGGAGTTCATGACAGTGAAATATAACCATAACAAAAAGCTCGAATATAGTGAGACTTGTGTTCTCTCAAGAGGAGGAAGTCTGAATGAACACTCACATACCCCCCTCACACACACACACACACACACACACACCACACAACACAAAACACACACACACACCCCACATCAGGAACTTAAACAGACTAAGGAAATGCCTCTGAAGACAAGGCAAGCCAATTCCTATACTCCGATACGATAAGTCAAGACCACGAACAGAAAGCATAAACCTTATTAATACTTCGATCTTGAACTTAAATACTTCAGAACTATTTTGAAGAATGCAATTTAAACTACTAAGTATATAGCATTTTGCTGTGGTATTTCTGGAGAACTAAAAGTACAAACTCTTCTTTCAGCACCAAATATCTTTGCTCCAGGTGTGTCCTTGATTGGAATTCCTATTCTTTCTTTACCAATGCATCAGAATCTCATCTTTGTGCCCTGTACACACCATGTGACTTTCTATCCTTACCCTGTTTAAGTGTCTCTTACACTTGGTTTTGGATTCCTCTCTCAGAAATGTTGCTACATCAAGTCCAATTACGAAGCTGAAATTTTCCAACCTATATTTCTGTCTCCCTAGGGACTCCTGGCCCTTATTTGCTGTTGCAAATTATACACTGAATTGTTCATAAGATATCAAATGGCTTCTTAAAAATGGCCATCTCTTCAGTACTCACAGCAGGCCTAGAGAGACAAGCAATTCAAAAGCATAAGTAGGATACATGAGCTGACTTCAGAAAACTTTACAATTTATTGATGGTCATGTAGTAACTGTATATACTTTGATTTACTCAGCCAGTTGAGATGTAATTAATGAGATCCAGTCTCTCCCTAGCTCTGTAGTAGGCTCTGAAGAAACAGAGGTAAATGCTACAAATTCTGTCCTCAAGAAGCTGAGAATATTACTACCACTCTGAACAAGTAAATTAAGTGAGGCAAAAAATACTGATGGCTTCTGTTTTCTTACTCTTGTATAATCTTATGTAGGATAAAGTATATAAAAAATTTATTGTTAAATGGATAAGGATGATAACTAACATCCTGTAAATCCTTCATTTTTCAGCCAGGCTATATGATATTGGACTGATGATGGATTTCAAGCCACCTCACTCTAAATGAGATTTGACCTGGCCAGAGTGGGGTGAGATAGTTTCCATATAGCACATGAGAGTCCTTGACAAAGCCGGGTATCTCAATATGACTATTAGTAGTGCCCTTGCTTATCCTACTGGCATCCTGTTTCTCTCACAGATTGCACACTTTACCTAGCTGAGAATGGCTTACCCTGAGGAAGGCTAGGAGAACAGGAATGCCCATTTCAATTGTGCTGCCTGTATCATCTTAGCTCATGATTTGCAGTGATTTGAGATAGATAAACAAGAGTGTAGTAGAGCCTCAAGTTCTCTTGGATGCTTCTGCTTTTTGGGCACTGCCACACTGTGCCTACATGTCTACCTGCAGGGCTCTTATGTCTATCCATTCTTTCGTCCATACCATCCAAACTCTTGCCAGGTGCTGTGCTTCCTTGTTCTGCATCCTCAAAGCTTATTTCCAGGTGCTGATTCTGATAAACGCAAATTCTATAGCAACCCAGAAGTGGATAGAGCATCCTATGCCCTAGGATATAGTACTTTAGTTAAGTAAAGAAGCAGTTCCGACTTTGGAAATCAATAAGGGGCAATGAATAGGTTGGGAAATATTTTGTTGCCTTTAAACCTGGTGTTGACCTATGTAATAAAAGCAGGGGGAAAGAATTGTGCAGGATTTCTAGATCTGCTAAGAATAGGACATCTTCTGGGTCCAGTAGAAAACCAGGTTATCTAACTAAAGCAGAGTTTCATGGCAAAATAAATAAATTTTTAGTATGTTGAGTATGTGTGAATAAATACACACTTCATATATGCCTCATATGTTCTTTGCTGTTCAGTTGAATGCCTTGATTTTGAGTCCTCTTCTGAATATCCAGTCATTCCTCAGTTAAGGAAGTAAATAAGTCTCAGAACATGTCTGTCTAGAACAAGCTGAATTTTTAAGGAATCCTTTCTTAGTGCTATTCTTGAAGAACCAGGAATCAGGGTTTGGGTCATGGTGGAGCCCGGAAGGAGCAAGAAGCACTAACCTAGCTAAACAAGCAGCCTGAAATGTACTCTCCATTATTGATTCTATATTTAAAAAGCAGATCTCCAAGGTAAACCAAAATATGAAATACCTGCTTGATAATTGCCTTTGCTTACATAGATCAAATGCATAAATCCCAAAATAAAACAAAACCAGATAATTCCCAGAGGATATTAAGTATGACCTTGTATCCCATGTACTAAAGCTTTATAAAATAAAATCCAAATGACATGATATTTAAGAACTTTACACCACTTCTTCAGACTCAATTCTCAAACACAACACCTCCTTGAGTGCTGTCAAAATGGTAACTGGCTTCAGATTTTGAATTATCCTAATCCCGTAAGCAGCAGAGACCCCACACGTATTATTTTTGTCAACATGAAGATAAAAATCAAAACAACAGTTCCTCTTCAACCTTGTCTTCTAGTTATCCAATTATGAACACCTTGCACTATAATATTGGTTACTTTCATAATGAAGTTGAATGCAAAGAGATATTGAAATTAAATTTCAGGGAAAGGAAGGTGGAGTTAGTGGCCAAAGACTGCCATCAGATCAGTAAATAGAGAGCTCTGGAGTAAAATTCTCCACTAGACAAGGCAGTGTAGAAATGGCTAGATTTTTGCAGGACTTCTTTGCTCTGCTTTTGATCAGAAAGTGGCAGGTCCAGAGCTCAGACTGAAGCAGATGGTGAAGAAAAGATTAGCTGGAAATTGTCAACTATTCCATATAGCTGAGTAAGGAGTCCTCTTCTTTAAGAGAGACAGACATTGAGCATGGCATCCCAATGGCTGCCATGCCCAACCAGAAAGTGTATCCCTGGCAGGGATGTTTGATGATTTCAAAGGTATTTTGATCTCAAACCACTCCTGAAACTTTAACATGACACCTAAATTTCATCATTCAAGAGTCATCCGTTTTAGGATATTGAAAGATATTTGGAATGTCTGAGATCTTCACTATAGTTCTTAAAATACATATACACTGCTAATCTAAACCTACTCACATGTAAACAGATAAGCTTCCTGATCATCAGAGCAACACTAGATAAAAGCCAACACCATGGTGTTTGACTTCTTATGGCCCTGGGTCTTAATAAAAGAAGAAATGGTTGATTCAAAGCAATACCCTACAGAAATCAAGAAATGGATTGGTTGGTATGTTAGCTCAAAAAGAAAAAGAAAAAGCTTAAATGTCAGGTTAGGTTTTGAACACATACCATGCATATAAGAATTGACCCTGCAATAGCTCCAACTAAGACTGTAGAGTCACTCCAGAAGGAAAGACTTGGCAGATGCACTCACACTGTACATATTCAACAGGCACCCATACTTTCCTAAGCCCTGCTGGGATTATATCTCTCACAGATACTCCCACAGACCCATAGAGCTATGTGTCCTGACCCCAAGACTTTTTCAAAGGAACTAAAAAAATTCCTAGAGCTAAGATTAAATGTGGGTACCATCACCATTACCACCTGGCTCTGTTTGGCCTTGAATTCACAGAGATCCAGAGGATCTCTGCCTCCCAAGTGTTGGGATTAAAGATGCTGGTCACCACTCCCTGACTGACCTTTATAGCTTGGCTCTGTTCTCTGATACTTCAGGCTATTTTTACTGAATATGTCACCATATATGTTTTTGTTCCTTGAATTTGATAACAATTTGACACTTCTGACACCAAGGTGGCATTTATGTCCCTTCTATTAGATTTTAGCAGGTTTTCTTACTGTTTAAAAAAACAATACAAAACTGTGCAAGGAACTCTGCAGAGCTTTCCAGATTCCTCCTTAATATTTTAGCAACTCTCTTCTGGAATTCAGCCACCACCTGGTGAAAAGCTAAACCTCACAAAGGGCCACAGGCAGACCTATCAGTGGGCAGTGTCACGTTCCAGCCACTGTATCCTGTATCTCTATCCTGTATCTCACTCAGGGGGGCCTTTATGCAACTCCAGCATTATTCATCCCTGGCTACATCCTCACATACAACACAGGTAAGAACCACCAAGCTAAACCAAGTCTGTAGAGGAAAGATCTTTAAATTTGCTTCCCTTGACTCACACCAAAAAGCTGGACATGCTATTAAGATGGGAGACAGGCAGATCCCTGAGGACTTTCTGGCCAACCAGCCTAGGCTACTTGTTGATTTCCAGGTCAGTGAGATCCTGCTTAGAAAATAAATAAGATTAAAAAGGTAGGTAGTGTCTGAGGACTGACATCTTCGGTGTCCTCTGGTTTTCACATGAAACTTCCCAGATGTGTGCACTTGTACACACATGCACATTAATTTTTTCAAGGCATAATTTTTTAGGTAGTTTGCAATCCAACAGTGGACCATTTGCATTAGCACTGATAAACATTGCAACTTTGGAATACATTTCATGAACATCGAGAGTAGGGTAAGAAATGAAGGTAGCATATAATACAACTGTTCCTGTCTGTAGGTAACCAGCAACTATCCACAAATGGAAGCCATGCTTAGCTATGTTTCCCATAACCAAGCTAAAGCATGTGCCTGCTGTCTCTGGGGACCTTTGAGAATAAATGATTGTTCTTTCCACAGGCAGCTCCTGGGACAGTTTGTCCCCATTTCCTACCAGAGAAAGTCTCTGAGAATACAGATGGGAAGATTTTCTGTCTTCCTTCCCTTCAAGGTGATAAAATGAGAATCTAGAGTTTTATCTGAACTATAGGAACAGCATATATGAATCTATTGTTCTTAATGAGCCACATTTTATTCTTAAAGAGAATGCAATTCCTGGAACCTCTCTGTGTTGGCAACAAAAGCAAGCCAGTAGAGTATGGGTGTCATGAAATGCCATTAGCTACCAAGGAAACAGAAAGGCTGCCTGGTACTTCACCTGAGACCCACTGGCACTTGCCTAAGTGTCCAATTTTTAGTACCTATTCTGTTCCAAAAGCTTCAGTAAACATCTTATTTAGTTCCTTCTGGGAAGCCTCTTTTCCATTAAAAGCCAAAGTTGCACAGATTCCCAAACCTGCTAAGAAAGTAATTTTAGCCCCACTTGTCACATTAGGAAACTGGTTCGTGGAGCCTAGGATGGGTGTTCCTTTGAAATCAGAATCCGTGGTTCACCTCTATGTCTCTTCTGTTTGCTGTAATCCCTGGTTGTTTACCAGGATGTGTATTCCCCATTACAGGAGGTCACTGAGATGTTACTTTTCATAGCCCTATGGAGCTTTCTACAGAAGGCAGGGTCCACATTTTACTTAAATCTGAATTCTCAATATCTAGTGAACAGGCCATACAAGTTTCACTGGAAATGGAAGAGCAATACAAACCCACCCAAACACCTTGGCCAAGGACTGTGGCAAGCTGTGGAGGTACAAATGCCATAAGATGTGGTGAATGACTTAGTAATTTACAATGTCTGCATTTGCATCTATTTGCATATTTATTTCTTTATTTATGAAATGCTTACACATTCATTTTCTGACATGAACATCACAGAAGTCAAATTAAGAGAGTCTGGCATTTCTTTTGCTGAGGTTTTATGTTTCACCCAAAGGTATAGGATTAAGAACTAGTAAGATTACAAATAATATCCAGGTTTCATGACCTCTCATGCCCTGCTTTCCCATCAGATCACCCTTTGTCAAGGACAAGTAAGGGAACACTCACTTTCACATTCAATCATTGACATCTAAGAGCCTTAACTTGGGTTTCTGAAAATTTTGAAACTCAAGGTTCTCATAAGAAAATCCATAATATTTATTTTTAATGTGCTTCCTCCTAACTGAACCATATTTATTAAAATATGTATGAATATCATTAATGTATATTAATATAATTTAACATATTAATAATTTTAGAATATAATTACATTCTATTAGTAGAATATTATTAACACTTATTAAGAGGCATGAAGAGTTATACTTGTTATTTTTACTAAAAAGACACATACACAAAATAAAATAGTAAGTGAATGTAATTTTTTAATACATTAAAGTTCTAAGGAACATTCTGAAGAAGATATGAGAAATATTCCGAAGAAAATCTAAGAGCTCAGAAAGATTATCTCTTTTGTAAATCCTGCTCTCTGTTTTCTGCCTGAGGCTGGGATTCTAGTGAGGTCAAGCCATGAGCTAACTCAGCAGTGTTAATCAATAATTCAGTGGGCCTCCAGGGCCAGGCTGCCGAGGTTTCTCTGTCTGTCCTACACTTCAAGGTGGAATTAGCTGTGTTGCTAATGCTTTAATTCATCTTTTCACTAACTGACTAAGAATGCTCTTTAGGAATTATGCAGACTTATGGAAATTGTATCATAAATTCCAAAATGGGAGCTACTAGATGGTTCCTCCATGAGCCTTCTGAGCATCAAATAAAGAGTTGTATCATCCAATGGTGTGAAGAGAGAAGCCAATCATTTGCCAGCTCAAGTGTTAACTGCATATTAACAATACATTGTCTTATGGTATTATAAACAAGTGTCAGACATTTGTTGACTCCAGTCTAGATACAGATGTGTTTCGTTTAGCTTTTAGGATTTTCTTGGTGCTGATAAATGAAGTAAATAGCCCCATGAAAGTGTCAGCAATTTCTCACTGAAAGCAAGTGAGATCTAGCCTTGAGTTTGGACCCACTCAAAAATTGTAAAATCTCTAAACATGGTACTATTAAAAAAGTTTCTGTACCATGTGCTTTCCTGCATTTGTGATGACACTCACTGCTACTGTGTATCTGAAATTCATTTTTATCTTATCTCCATCCATAAAATTAGTGGCTGCCATTTATGAACCACTCAACAATGAACATCTATTCATAAAACTATGGAACTAATTGTCTCCATTTCACAGATGAGAAACCAGAAGCTCAACAAGCTTAGGCCTTATATCCAAAGCCACAGCTCGTAGAGAACTAGGCTTTAAATTTCACTCTGTTCTAGTTACTCATTATTCTCTTTCTCAAGATGAGCTCAGTGTCCCCCTTAAGAAGAAAGCCTTCTGTGTGCTTACAACTCTGAATGGCCTCTACATCATCCTTCCATGCCCACACACCTCTTCACAGAGCTGACTAATGGGATGTTTCATTAAACCATGAACTTCCTGAGGACATGATATCTCTTTCATTTCTGGTACAGGTTGGCAATCATCCAGCATGATTTTATTTCACCAAAACAAAAGTGTTGAGGAGAAAAAGACCTTCTGATACTGATTTTTCAATAATATTACATAATTTAAGATACGTTCTATGAAGGGGGGAAGAGGCTAGGGGAAGGGGTGGGAGAGGGAGCGGGAGTGGATATGGAAATTAAAATAAAATTAAAAATTAAAAAAAAGATATGTTCTGTGCTCACAAGCTCTCTAAAACATGGACATTAAAGTGAGATTGAAACACAATATCTGTGTGAGTTACTTTTCTCAATGCCATGTACAAGCCACTGACCAGAAGTAATTTAAGGATGAATTTCGTTTACATGTCCCTGCTTCCCCTGAGGATGAGAAAGGCATGTTCACAGGAGCAAGAGGTAGACTGGGTCACAATTTATGAGTCGTCAGAAGGTAGAGAGTGAATAGAAAGTAGACAAGCCTATCCACCCTCAGGACACATGCCCAGGGGGCCACTTCCTCTAGCAAGGCTCCACCTCCAAAAGGTGCTTAGCCCTTTCAAAATGGCACCATCAACTGAGAAGTCAGCATTGGAACACATGAGCCTGTGGGGGACCCTTCAGAATCAAATCACATCAACATTCAACTGAAAGATGAATTAGGTAATGAAGAGTTAAGTCTAAATGCATAAAATCTTCTGACAGTTCCAGGTCTTCTCATTCACTGGCCAATGGATATTACCACCACAGCTCAGGTGGCAATTAACTTATTACTTGTTATTTATGTTGTTACTTATTTATGTCATTATTTATTATTTATCATACACTGAAATATATTTGAAAATCAAATGGAGCAATACTTAAAACTTACTCTAAGACAATGGCACTAGCCAGGACACCTAACTGCTTGTTGCTGTATTTTCCTATGTTAATAATAGCAGCACATGTTCAGAGACAGTGCTATACTGTTCTGAGACGATCAGCCTACTCTACGAGGAAAACACAGACATAAAAATACTTGTGAAAGATTTCATGTTGTCTCTACAAACAAATATATTTACTGTAGTCAAACAGAAATTGGATGCACCAAGAGAATGGCTTCTTTAAAGTCATTATCCATAAGGGTCAGAACAAACTTAGATCAAGCTACATTACCATGGCTTTTAGTTTCTTTTCTGTTGCTATGACCAAACACCTTATAATAAGCAACAAGGGGGGAGTTTATTTCAGGTCATAGTTTCATAGCAGAGAGGCAGGGTGGCTAGGGCTTCTGCTTTGGTGTGAGAGCATGTGTACAGCTGGTTACATCATAGTGATAGCTAGAAAGCAGCCAGAGACTCCTGACAGAACAAGGCTCATGCAATAATCCTTCAATTCACACTCAGTGTTTATATCCACCATTTAAGGTCTTTCTTAAAGATTCCATAGCCTCCAAAAACATCAGCAGCACCCTGAGGCCAAGTATTCAAATATAGGACTCTGATAAAGACAATTCATATTCAAACCATAACAATGGCATAGTGAACCAATTTTGATGTTTTCTACTGCCTTAGTTACGGCTACTACTGTTGTGATGAAATTTTGTGACTAAAGTAACTCGAGGGGAATTAGTTAATTGTGCTTATAGTTCTATATCACTGTTCATTGTTGAAGTAAGTCAAGACAGGAACTCAAACTTGGCAGGAATCTGAAGGCAGAAGATGATGCAGAGGACATGGAAGGGTACTTTTTACATGGCTTACTCAGTCTGCATTCTCATAGAACCCAGGACCACCAGCCCAAGGAGAGCACCAACCACAAAGGGATGGGCCTTCTCCCATCAATCACTAAGAAAATGCCCTACAAATGGATCTTATAAAGTCCTATCTCAAATGAAGTTCCCGTTTTTCAGGTAACTATAGTTTGACATAATACTATCCAAGACAACTGACTCCTTGGCAACTTGAAAAACAAACACGTGACAATTAAATCATAACCTTTCCTTTCTTGTTCTTCCTCAACATCACAATATAAAAATTCTAAATTTAAAAAGTTCAAGTCTCTCAACTATGGGCTCCTGTCAAATAAAACATAAAAATTCTCTACCACAACTTGATTCCCTTTGTTTTGTAGATGTTCTTAAGAGCCCTGCCTCTTTCTGAACAGAAACAGAGGAGTGGGGGGGGGCACAGGAGAGCTGGAGGGCAGGAAGCAGGGAAGGGAAACTGCAGTTGGGACATAAGATAAATTAAAAAATTAATTAATAAAAAATGCTAACCAAAAATACTTTCTTAGTTTGAGAGGGAAGGACCAGAGTACAGTCACAATCTGAACAAAGCAAAGCAACACACACATGCAAATAACTCAATATCCAATTACCTGGGATTTACTCACAGTCTTCGGGGCTCCTGCAAAGGGCTCTGGTCTCTTCTCAGGCTCCACCCTCTGCGGCACAGGCAGGATGTCCTCTAGGCTCTAGCTGGCTTCACTCCACCACTGCTGCTGTTCTTGGTGGCTCTCCCATGGAACCACCATTGCTGCAACAGAGCAACACTTTCACAAACAGCCTCTCCTGGGCTCTCTTCAGAGACTCCAGCCCTTTCACACAGGGCCAAGTCTCACCTGCTCTCCATTACCACTTTGTGCCTTCAAAATCAGCACTGTGAAGGGTGACTCTTACACTACCAAGTTTGGCTGTCAGCAGGAAACACAACCTTGGCCACCTCTGAAACAAAGTTTCTGTGTGCTGTCCCAGAGGAAACACTTCCAGGAAACTTCACCTCAGTGATTTTGGTCTCCTCTTAATCACAGCTGATTCTTCAGCCCCAGCTGACCAGCATCCATTACCCCAGCAAAGCAAAGGTTTCACTGCAGTGGTTCTGGTGTCTTGTTAATCACAGCTGACTCCTCAGCTCCAGATGACCAGATATCACGGATTATTCACACAAAGGGCATGTTGTGTCTTTTCTTCCCTTTGTAGTCTGCATTGTTCTCAGCAGTTTCTGAATTCCTACATAACAGCTCACTGAGCTCCCAACACTCAGTGGCTTTTCTAAAGTTCCAAAGTCCTGCTACAATCCTCTCCAAAGAATATGACTAGGTCTGTCACAGCAACACCCTGCTACCATAATACCAACTTAGTTAGGAATACTATTGCTGTGATGAAACACCATGACCAAAGCAATTTGGGAGGGAAGAGTTTATTTGGCTTCTGGTTCCATATCACTGTTCATCATCAAAGGAAGTCAGAACAGGAACTAAAATAATGTCAGGATCCTGGAGGCAAGAGCTGATGCAGAGGCCATGGAGAAGACCTGCTTACAGTTTTGCCCCCATGACTTGCTCAGACTGTTTTTTTCAATAGAACCCAGAACCAGCCTAGGGATGACCCCATCTACAATGGGCTGGACCCTCCCCCCATCAATCACTAATTAAAAAATGGCTTGCAGCTGGATCCTAATGAGGCATTTTTCATTTGAGGCTCCCTCCTTTCAGACAAACTCAAGTTTAACATAAAGCCTGCTGGCACAACTTCTCGGAGAGACCACGAGGGAACTGTTTTATTCCACAGTTTGAACACAGCCGAAAACCTATGGATGACAGGTGCCCAATGGATGATAATACATGTTCTCTGCCTCCTGCTGCATAATCCTCCCTGACCTTTATGGCCTCCATGACTCTAAGCCAGTTTAGCCAAAACAGGAGAAACCTGGTCATACAGTTTTAAGTTGGAAGACTGAAGCCCATCTAACCACCAGGCTGTGACCATGTTACTGTAACAAGGGTAATTAACAAACCTGAGTTCATTTTATGAGTTTCATAATTCAACAGCTATGTGACTTAGAAGTACATCTCCAGTGGAGAGAAAAAAAAGCATATGTGAGGATTGTTTTTTGTATTGTGGTTTCTATTGTTTTCTCCCTTTCCAGTTATATGTGCTGCTGAAGTGAGCACTATCTCTTCCTGCCTTCCTTCCTTCTATTTTCTCTCCTCTTTTGAGCAAAAAGTAAATTCTGCCCAACCAACTTTGCTTCCTACATGAATCTAATGCTCATTTATACTTAGGAACTATATATAATCAGACATTTAGAAAAATACCATGAGCTATGCCCTTCAATAAGTAAACAGCATCACTAGCTTCGCAGTTCTCTGTGCTCAGATACTGCCCTCACCAGCAATGGTCATCTCTAAATATCTCCTCACTGGTTCTGTCCTGTCATTCAGGATGCAATGAGATGCTGGTTTCCTCTCGTTGGGCCAAGAAGTTCCTTCCTTCAAGGGCTACGAGCTGCTTTTAAATTTAAGACCAGAATTTTTAAGAATTCTGTTGGAGTCTCCTTCAGCAAATCTTGTCATTATTTAGCCACACCCACATGAATGTTGACAGAAATATCCATTTCTGTAAGGAATATGTGAATCATGCTCTCTTCCCTCACCAGAACTTTGGTGACTTCAATAGAAGAGCCACTTACATTCACAGGACAAAGCTGCCCCGCCCCTTCTGCTTCCCAGCTGAGATTTCTTACACGTTTTTTTGACCTCTTTCCAAAGAACTTCAATCTGGACTTGAGCTTTCCATCCAGGCTCCCTTGACCTGTTTTACTTCATCGCAGGAACAGACATTTAAAAACATTGTCTTTTTCAGTGTTCTTTCTCCTGCCCTCAGGAAATGTCATCTGGTCTCATTCGGCCTCCTGCTTCCAACAATGTCTATTGCAATTTAACTTATTCCTGCTGCATAGTTATAGTATTTTCAATTTTATATTCTCAATTCACCTATTCAAAGCTATCCAGTGGACATAGCCTTGAGGGAAGAAAGTCCTTTCTCAACTACAAAGGGAATAAGTCCTCTGCATCATATGCATTTAAGTCAATAATGCAGCACAGTCCCAGGGCTGCTCCATAAGTGGCCAATAAAAATGAGCTTTGGACCTGCCACCCCGACTGGTGACAAATCTCATTGACCTCCCTCATTACTCTTCACCTTCTTCACCCCTGGATGGATTACTCATCTCACTGACTTCTAGAAGCAGAGCCCGGTCCTCAGTCCTCATTAGTCATTCCCTGAGGTTGAGGCACCAGGTCATTTTGCAGCACTGTTATTGGCCTGCCTTCTCTGGCAAGGCCATGTGTCCTCTTCCCATGGTGCTAGACTCTGCATTCCTGAGTGTGCTCCAAGAAGCAGCAGCAGTCACCATGTACTGCATCAGGGTAATAAATACACTGCCAAACAAGCTTGATCCACAAAAAAAAAAAAAAAAAAAAAAAAGACCTGGTGCAAGTGTGAAGTATGGTAAGTGTTGTGGTGGTG
This sequence comes from Sigmodon hispidus, assembly GCA_004025045.1. Classification (NCBI taxonomy): domain Eukaryota; kingdom Metazoa; phylum Chordata; class Mammalia; order Rodentia; family Cricetidae; genus Sigmodon; species Sigmodon hispidus. Next base: position 16,927 of record PVIH01023994.1, read on the forward strand.
GTTAGTTTCCACTGGGATTAAAAATCTGTGAATAATTTATAGATCACGCTAATTGAGATGGGAACACCCTAAATATGGTTTGGCCATTTGTTGGCTTGGGAGACACAGACTGAATAAAAAGTAGGAGGCAAGACCCAGTGGGTAAAGCAACTGCCGCACAAGTACGTGAATGCCAGAGTTTGAATGCCAGAGAGCATATAAACATGAGGGACTGCAGCATGGCAGCATGAATTTGCAGCCTACGGGCTGGGAGACATGGAGGATCCAGAAGTCTTGCTGGTCAGCCAGGCTATTGGAAACTAAGAGCTATAGGTTTAGTAAGAAATCCTATTACAGTAAATAACCTGCCGTGAGATATATGTATTAAGTGATATTTATTATCTAAAAGTCACTTACAGAAAAAGGGGTTGTTCAGGGAGAGAAAAGGGTATGGAAGCAGCGTGCAGGAGGGTTTCCAACCAACCGGTCCTTCCTAACCATGCCACAGGTCCAGGAACCATGAAAGAACCTGCTGGCTTCATCTTCTGCCTCCCTCATCCGGGGGGCTATACTTCCGATGCTCTTTCCAGTTGACCACACCCCACTCGGCTCCAGCACTCTGATGCAATCAGTGTACCTGCATAACTTCTGATTTCCCGCTACATCAAATGTGGTGGAATGTTCTCTGTATGCTATAAATTAAGTAATTGGTTTGGCCTATGTAGAGCACCATAGAAGTGGGTGGAGAATCAGAGCACAGGCTGGTAGAAGGAGGGTGGAGTTAGTCAGTCTGCATCCGACCCCCGAAGGAGGAACATGTAGAGGTACGGGCTGAGCCACGGGCTGAGCCACGTGGTGGGAAGATTAATGGAAATGGGTTGAATTTAGATGAAAGAGCTAACTAGTAATGTGCTTAAGACATGGGCTAAAAAGTACAAAGGATATAAGCGTGTGATTCATTTCTTTGGGGGACAAAAGCCACGGCGTGGACCAGGTTCCAAACCTCCACCGCGGACCAGGTTACAAAACCTCCGGACCCAAACGGGCCCCGGAAAACATTCTACAACAAGATCTCTTCTCAAATAATAATAATAATAATAATAATAATAATAATAATAATAAATGTAGAAGACAATACAAGAAGATACTCAGAGTTGACCTCTGGTTACTACCAAGGTTTTTTGTTTTTGAGTGACCAGTGGGAGATCCTCACTTAGCCCTCAGCTTGCTGGACACTGGTGTCATTGTCTGGTTCTAAGCATTCATTTATGGACATATTACAAACACCCTACTAACTGACAGTCAGCCTCTATGGACCGTTGCATGTGTACCTAGAAGCTTTCTCTCTAGGGTTCAAGCCCTACTGACCAGGAAGGACTTGAAACCTCAGCCTCCCCAATTAGGAGGGAGACCAACATACATAGATTAATAAGAACTAATAAAATTCTGGTCAAGAGTTTTGATTTTTTGCTTTTTCATTTTCAATGATCATAATCTCCTGATGGCCAATGATCAAACAAAAAGTATTTCAAATAAAAGATAATTCTCATGTGGAAACTAGATAGACAAGGAACATCTTTAATGGAATTACAGTCTAATCATAAATGCATAATGCTCAGATATCCTGCTGAAAACTCAGAGAAGAATATGCTAAAAGAAAAGCAGAGCATTGATTCAGTGAGCAGAGTTTCATCAGGCTGGCTGAAGAGCAAGCAACAGCAAAAAACGAGCATGCTCATATACTCAAAAGACAGTTTCATTCGCTAGAGGCTGGAGGATGTTTATAAGTGTTGATGCCTTCTCTGTAGCACACTCAGTTCCGAAGTAGGTACTGCTTGCATGTTTACTGAATCACTTCTCCTCTTTGTCTATTCAGGTCGAGAATGACTCATACTAGCCAGTGACTCAATGACATCTAGCCTCAGTTTACCAGATTTGACTCAAGACAATCCTGTGATCAGTCAGGCTGTCTATTTCCTCCTCCAATATAATCTATGATCTAACAAAAGGAAAGAATTGACTTTGAGACTCCCACACCTGTTCTGACTAATGCCTAGACTTGTTATCTAGTAATTAATAAGAAAAGGATGGAAATGTAACAGTAATTGCACTTACATTTGCCTCTGCATTGAGCTTTTAATATCTAACCTTGAACATTTGATGTCTTGCTGACTTGTGATTCATCAGAGAGATGTTTATATTTATAAAAGTAGGAAATAAAGCTTAGCTCTCACTAGGGTGGCTAATTTTAAAGACAAAAGTGTAAAACATGCACTTTAAAATTATAAATTATGAAAATGACAAATAAACCATTTCCATTACTGAAAATGAGACTTTCATGCCTGGCTTCTCTTGTTTTCTAATTCTCCAGAATAATAACAATCATGTTGACTGGTAGATCTGAAAAGCTTTGCTCTACATCCACATGCATAAAGATGAATCTACATTCCTTTACATTTCAGTGCACAGCACATACATTGCCCCTCACCTGCCAACCCCTTATTCAAATCCTTGTTTTCTTTTCTTTCTTGTGTTCATTACCTGCTATTTCTAATGCCCAGTAGGTCATATATCACTAAAAGCATGTTGTTATTTTGTTTCTGTGAAAAAGTTTCTCTCTCTCTCTCTCTCTCTCTCTCTCTCTCTCTCTCTCTCTCTCTCTCTCTGTGTGTGTGTGTGTGTGTGTGTGTGTGTGTGTGTGTGTGTGTGTGTGCAAGCATATGGAGGCTGGAGGATAACCTCTTATGTCATGCCTCAGATACCATCCACCCTGCTTTTGAGAAGTGTCTATCACTGGCCTAAAACTCACCAAGCAGGTTGAGTTAGCTGGTCAGGGAGACCCAGGGTTCCTCCTCTCTCTGCCTCCCTAGCTTGTGGGGTTTGGGGTGTGTGTGTGTGTGTGTGTAAAAGAGAGTGAGAGAGACAGAGAGGTGTTTGTTTTTCAAATAGCAAGAAAGAGTGGAATAGGTGAGGGCTGAGGGGGCTGGAAGGAGTTGGGAAATCATGATCAGAATATATTGTATAATAATTTTCTTCAATAAATAAGAGTGCACACCAACATGCCTAGTTTTTTTTTTTTTTATGGATATCAGGACTTGAATTTAGGTTCTTGTGTTTACAAGGCAAGTACATTACCAACTGGACTACCTCCCTAGGCCTATGCATTATGTTTTAAAGACTATTCATTTACTTCTCACAGATTTCTACCAATCTGGACCTTTGATTTCCCTCAGCAGAGATGTTGTGTTTACCAGATAAGCATAGATCATATAGTTAACATATATTTAACATATTATGTTTAATGTATTTTACTCACATTTGTGGAATACTGAGTTTAAAGGCATCGAATTTCCTTTGGAACATGAGGCAGAAAACTGTCTATTGCCTCAATATAGTTTTCAAAGAAACACTAGTTCAACTTGGGAAATTTTTCTGATCAAGTATCTTCCCATACATTTATATCAAAGGAGCTTGAGCATGCTTTGGCAAAAGTGAACAGATAGAGGGGATCCCAGGAATCCTGGTGGGCGTCATTTGTGCTTTGAGACCATAAGGAAACTTGGTTAAACTGTCACTTTTCACATTTAACAAATAATGGCAAAATGCAATGCCCAATACTTAATTTCCCTAGAGCTTTCTAGATCCCTGAAAATTAAACCTTAACTCTAACTCAGTGCATCTCAACATCACTTTAGAATCACTGGAGGTAATCTAGAGAAAAAAAAAGTTCCAATGGCTATTTCTGGAAATCCATTTTCAACTGATCTGGCCATCTGCATTTATTTATTTAAAAAAAAAAACTCCAAGATGTTTTAATTTTTAAAAAATAATTAGAAGTCACTGGGTATGAGTGATTTGTTGATGGCCTACTCCAAGTTGTGTCTATTGCCTACTCTGTGAAGCTCCCAGATATTAAGTAACCTCTGTGGAGACTCAGGAAAAAAAAAACAGAAATGTATTGGATTTCAACAGAAAAGAAAAATACAGAAGCCTGGTGACAATTACAGGCATCTCAGTAAACTGAGTCCTGACTACTTTCTGCTCTCCATGTAACCACACTATGGCAACTGGAGCAATACCCACAGTAGAGGAAATCAACCCAGACAACAATTCTCTGATGGGCCATGAAAGGACAGATCCTCTTATAAAAATAACCTGATGAGGAATCAATAGGCGACTCAGTGTTCATCCTTTCTAAGAGATGGGATTGGAAAGCCATGGCTCTTGTAAAACAGAAAAGCCAGCTCTGCTGTCGAGGGTCTTTTTAGATAATACTGGGAACAGGAAGACAGAAGAAGAAAAGCAAAGGTTATTTAGAGATTTTTGGTTGCCTAATTTATAGTCTAAAAGGCAGAATGGTTTCCTATGAACTTCAACAGCTAGAAAAGAGCCTAAGATTTTTCTAGAAATGTATGACAGGCTCTTACTACATGAGATTAATCAGTTGTTAGTGTTGACACCTATTAATTATTGCTATGGCTATAAAGAACTTGTTCCTCATAAGGAGAAAATGTAAAGTGGATCAAAAACAGTCCCTTGGCAGGTAAAATGATTAAAAGAAAAATATTTAACTGCCACTGTATTCATAACAGCAAAGAAATGGAATCAGCATGTCATGAATAGATTAATGGACACACAATCAAAAGTTTCCTGTCAATCAAGAACTATCTGGATGATGGGACCTATAAGCAAGGAGAGAATTTCTGGAGAAGAAACCTGCTAGAAAAGCTACAGGCAGGTACATATAATGAGTCAGTTTTAAATGCTTTAAGATGCAGAGAGCACTATGATGGGCGAAACAAAGATGCAGTTTAAGGTAGACTCTACCCCTCTTAGAAGCTAAGTTTAGGAACTAAAATTCCATAATAATGCATGGTAGAATATTTTCAAGAATTAGAAATAAGGAAGTAACAAGGTGAAACATTTTTGGTGAATTAATCATGCCAACTTTCAAAAGTTGAAATAAAGCCTAGGGCAGAGAAGGAATGTTGAGGAAATGTAGCCATGTCATCTAGGCATCTGAGCATCCTAGATGGGTAATAGTGAAACTCTTGGTCTGTATCTGTTCCAAGGTCCCCAAAAAAAGGAATTGTAAATCAATCGGGGAGATTGAAGATCTGATTCTCTGTACCAGGAAATAAAACTCAAAAGCAGGAAATGCTAAGAAATCAAGTTTGAGATCTGTCTCTGGAAATAATCCCACACATAGGGAAATGACAACAGCATGCTATTAGGTGGCCTAAGAGGTGCTTCTTCCTGCATCTATCAAGAGCTTGTTTTACTGTGCCAAAGACTTAACCATGGGATTCACTGTGGTGGTACAGCCAGAACAAGGCAGAAAAGCAAAGGGATGCCAGATGTCCATGTGAGGTAAGAAGATGTGGTATCCTTGTCACAGCAGGGGAAAGGCCACCATGATGGCAGCAGGAAATAGATGGGTGGGCATAATCTTCAGAAAATAAACAGAGCCACTGGCAGAAGATACTGCTAAAGGTGTTAGGAACTGTCAACCAAGAGTACCATGGCACTGAGACCCTCACTTCTTTACCTTGCTTGCACATAAGACATATCAGATGGCAAAAAAAAAAAGCAAACAAAACCATGTTCTGTTCCATATGTCTTGTAGTCAGAAGACATGGAAGGAGAAGAGATGAAATGGGTTAGAAAACAACTGACATAAACAAGCTAAGGATGCTCCATCAAGAAGGCAGGGTGCAACAAAAAGCTCCTACATGTATCTTGCCTTGATAGTACGCCCTATGGAAGTTACACACAGAGCTAAGAACTAAGGTACATCATTTTCTTCAAAGGAAGGCTGGGATGTAGAAACTACCACATTTTCTGGAGAGAATGAAATGGAACCCAGAATTTGTTCATTCTGAGATGATGACCAGAGAATACAGCTGATTCTGGGCAGCAAGAATGCTGATAAGCTAGAAGTAAAGTGTGATGCTACACTGTGACTTGGCTGATGTCTCCTGGAAGAATGACCAGAGCTCCCCATTCAGAAAACTCAGCTGGATTGCTTCCTGTTCCGCTACCGGGACCGAGTGCAGTCTGCAGAATCCCAGCGCACTCTGGAGCAGGGGCAGGTGAACTCTGCCCCTGACCACATCCACAGCTCCTGCGGAGGGAATTTGCACAGCTCCCCACCACGACCTCGAACTGAGCGAACCAACAACTGCAGGGGTCTCTGAAAGACAGAATCAGACCCTGACCAGGAAGGTGACAGGAGGCACACAAACCCGAGTGCCACAATTGACCAGGACTCATGTAATCGTGAACCACTGAAGCCATGGGCAAACGTCAGTGCAAAAAATTACATAATACTACAAAGGACAACATGGTAACTCCAGAAGAGAGTGGCGATCTTACAAATACAAGACCTGAACTGAGCAATGAAGAGGAAACAGAAGGAAGCAACACCAAAAATTCCTTTTTGGTGATCATCGAAGCTCTCAAAGAAGATATGAAAAAAAGCCTTAAAGAAATAGAAGAAAATACAAACAAAAAATTGGAAGAGATGAACAAATCTATGAAAGAAACATGCCAGGAACTAAAAGCTGAAATAGAAGCAATAAAAAAGGCGCAAAATGAGGCAAAGATGGAAATAGAAAACCTGAAGAAAAAGCTGGAACTACAGATACAAGCATAACAAACAGAGTTCAAGAGATGGAAGATAGAATCTCTGAAGTGGAAGACTCAGTAGCTCAAATAGATATATCAGTCAAAGAAAATAGTAAAACTAAAAAAGCCATAACTCAAAATGTTCAGGAAATCTGGGACACCATGAAAAGACCTAA